>MCJB01043388.1:0-55246 GCA_002018475.1 Nicotiana obtusifolia
ATAAGCCTGAATACGAGAAATATCCATGCCCTCTATCAAGGATGCAGTCGTGCACTCATTTATTAGGTGTGGTGCCAATCCGTTCACAAACAAATGAACCCTATCCCCCATCTCGGCCACCATGTGAGGAGCGTACCTTTCCAAGGAATCAAATTGCATACTGTACTCCTGTACACTCATATTACCTTGTTTAAGGTTCAAGAATTTATCAGCTTTGGCTCGTCGTACCTCAACTGGCAGGTAATGACAAAGAAATGCCTCAGAAAATTCTTTCCACACAGCTGGGGGAGCATTTAGACCCCTGGATCTCTCCCAACTATCGTACCAGAAAACTGCTAGATCCCGTAACCGATAAGAAGCCAACTCTACTGCCTCCGTATCACTAGCATGCATAATCCGCAGTGTACGGTGAACCTGATCAATAAAAGTCTGCGGGTCCTCCTTAGGGTCTGATCCGGTAAACACTGGAGGATCTAGATGGATGAAATCCCGAACTCTCGCACTGACCGGTTTATCAATAGCACCGGTATTTTACCTCTGAGCCTGAGCAGCTACCAAGCTGGTCAGCAATTGTACTGCACTCTGCATATCCTGGTCTGTAGTACCAGATGGAGGAACTGGAGATGCTGGATGCCTTCTTATATCCTCTGGTTGAGAAGGAGTAGATGAGCTCTGCGACGGCATCTCGCTCTGAGGCTCACTATGGCCTGCTCTGGCGGGAGGCACCTGACTGGTACCCTCTCCCGCAGATAAATCAAGGTGCCTACTAATCTCTTGCTTCCTAGTCGTTGGCATCGCTGAAAGGAACATGGTTAATATTAGAAACGAATGCTTACGACTCAGCTCTGCGCACGATCTAGATTCAAGAAAAAGTAACAGCCCTAAATGTCATGCAGCCTCCTGATTATAAATGTGGCGCGCTACACATCCATAATCAAGACTCTACTAGACACGGCTCATAGACAACCCCTAGGACAGACCTGCTCTGATACCAAGTTTGTCACGACCCAAGCCGGAGGGCCGCGACTGGCACCGGACCCTAGTCAACGGGCATCGGCGTACCCTTCATCTAACTTTCCTTATTATCTATAAGGCTTGTCATATGCATATAATCTCGAACAATAATTATAATGAACCGAGACGTCATGCCATGATACGAACATACTTATGTACATAATATATCCAACAAGGCTGCAATGCAAAACCATAAAACAAAGTACATACGTTTGCCGACAAGGCAATTCAACTGTACCTAAGTAAACCCATCACTTGTCTATGCATAAATTGACAATTGTCAATGAGCCTCTACAAAAACGTACATATTGCAACCTATGTCGGAACAAAGCCCCGGCATGCCCAAAACAGAATGCATACCAAGACTGTGGCAAGTCCGAAGGATGGATCTCGCCAATATCTGCTGAACTGGGTAGCCTACTGTGGTGGGGGAGCTTCGTCTATCTGCCCGCTCGGACCTGCAGCACGACATGCAGCGTCCACAAATAAAGGACGTCAGTACGGATAATGTACTGAGTATGTAAGACAGGAAACGTAATGCAAGAACAATAATAAGCATCAGGGTAAGAGACATACAACCTGTACCATCTGAATGCCTTTGAGGGCGACTAACCATGTCACGCCTGACATGCATATGCATATACATATATTTATATCCTTTTGAAAATCATCATATACATATATACGCCTCTGTGGGCCTCATCATCATCTCATACATATGCCTCTGTGGGCCTCCTCATTATCATACCCAACTGATCAGTGGTTGCACAATAGGTGCCATACCCGGCCGACTATAGCGCGGCTCGGTAGAGTAAAATAGATAATGCATGCTGGACTCATAAGAGTCATACTACCATGGTGAAATAATAACATATCAATCCTCCTATAAGAGGGGAAACAATATACGTACTGCTACCTTCTAAGAGTAGAGTATCTTTGGGGTTCGTTGATTGCATTGTGTACAGTCAGAGTCGTGCAAAAGAAGAAAAAGGATAGTCTCACATACCTTGCAATACTTTCCAATCTCAAGCTATGAAACTTCCACGACTTCTTAGTCTACAATAAGAGAAATGATACTACCGTTATCGTTCAGGCGTCACAACTATTATGTATCGACTGTAACCTATTTTGCAATAAAACGGACAGAACCTCCCCCATATACATGACTTCACACAAGTCCAAACAGTCACCAAACAGCCAAACAACATCAATAAGAATCATATTGAGCCTCCCAAAACAGTCCACGCACAAACCAATCACTTCATACGTACAATGGCCACTATAGTCGTGTCAAACGATCCGGAAATGTTATGAACAACTATCAGGCCACCACCCTAAATATATGGTGTTTCTCCACACCCTTCCTCATCCAAAACTCCACAAATCAGTAGTATAACACGCAGGTTGACAGCAACACAAAACAGTTCACAAAACAGTTCGCTACAAGTGAATAACTCGAACTCACGGCTTCCGATCACCGTCCCGTGAGTTCTTACACACATAGAACGACTTACCAAGAATTAACAGTAGAAAAAATGTATTAAATAGAGCATAAACTCACCTTGCTTGTTAGATAACTCTGCCCTTGCTTTGGTTCCTCAAACTCTAGGGTTTACCTTCAACTAGAACTTGAAAGAGGGAAAAATCGATTAGGGTTTGTGTGGGATTATTTTTGGGAGGGGGTGCAGGGGTTCTTTTCGTTTTTGAAGCTGTGAAATAATAGTGAATTATCTGGATTTAGAAGCTTTTAAAGGCCCTCTCTTGACCGACTTGGGGCTTTTAAATTTTAGCCCTTAATTTTGGCAAGTAGGTGATGCACCTACTTGTCACCTACCAGCCTGCGCAGTTCTACGAAAATACAATTATCTCAATACTCCGAGATCGTATTGACAAAATATTTGAAGCATTGGAAACTAGACTCATAGACCTTTAAGTTGGTAGGTAGATCACCCCGTAATTCCTTGTAAATTGGGAGAAAATCGCAGAAACATTTGACTTGACGTTTAAGTAAAATTGTGAACCTAAGTTGCGACAACTTTTGTCGACTTTTGTTTCATAACTCGTTTGACTTCAAGACTTATGAAACGGATATCATATCATTCAAATACCTTAAAACATTACATCTTGGTAATGTTAAAAACCTCTCGATTTTCCCTAAAAACGAGTTACAACATCCTTAACTCGTTTATCCTCTAATACTTGTTAACCGCCCTTATACACCTTTGAATCGTTTAGGACCAATAGGACTAAACTCTTATTGTCTCAAAGGTAATTCTCTTCTCGAACCAAGGTAGACTATCTTACGGTGTAATCTAACACGTACAAATATGCGTTATAACCGATTATTCTTATGAGTTCTTGAATATCTGGCCAGCCATATGAGAACTTGCCGATTACTGCTTATTGGAGTCCCTCGATTAGGTTCACTCTGTCGACCTCTGCTTCTGTGAACTTGACGAACGGTTGTCCTTGCAAAAAAGAAGCTTTTCTGAGAGGTATTAGGTCGATTGTGGTTGTCGATTTAGGATTCGTGGTATTCAAATTTAGGGTTGATGGTTTAAGGAGGTGACTGTAGTTTAGGGGTTGCGAGTTGCTGGGGTTTGTTGAGGGGGGTTGTGGAGTCGAAGACGAGGGTTCACCAGCCGGTGTTTCGCCGGCCGGCGTAGCCATCGCCATTATCGATGAGCTTCTGAGGTTCTTGCTCTCTTTCTCTCTCTTATAGCCAGACCCTCTCTCTCTAGACTTAGCTTTTGGTTTTTTTTTTTAATTTTTTTTGGCTCAGGTGAGTTTCAGGGTGGTTTCAGATCATTTTTAAGCAATTTTCAGTTGCTGGTTTTTTACTACAGGGGTGTGTATCGCGATCGCGAACATTTGGTCACGTTAGCGAAGAGCAAACTGCAGTTTGGGGCGTTGTGAATCGCGATCGCGAAAGCCTTTTAGCGATCGCATAGGAGAAATTTCTCCTGTACAGGGCTGACTTTGTAAGCTTATATCTTTCAATCTATAAGGAATTTGGAGATGATCAAAAAATGAAAGTTGTAGCCTTTGATGTATAGTATTCAGAAAGTTAAACCATCTATCATTTGGAGTTTTGTGCAAAAGGTTATGACCATTATACTAGAGTTTGTCTTGGAAGAGTTTGGAAATCACTGTTGAAGAATTTGTTCATCGCGATCGTGAAGGGATGTCCGTGATCGCGAAGAAGGAAGCCTAAACAGTGGATTTAATGTCCAATTTCAGACTTTGAGCCATTTATCCATATTTTGAGTTGGAGACCTCGGGATTTAGCGATTTATTTAGGCGATTTTCATCACATGGACTGGGGTAAGTGTTCTTTACTCGGTTTTGGTTTTATTTCATGAATCTATCTTCATTTTTGGCTATTAATTGAGGATTTCAAGCGAGAAATCGGGGGACTTTGTCTAAAGCTTCATAGAGTGAACTTTTGAGGTTTGAACATCGATTCAGAGTCAGATTTGATTAAAACTAGTATGGTTAGACTCGTAATTGAATGGGTTGTTGGATTTTATAAGTTTTGTCAAGTTCCAAGGTGCGGGCATTTTGATTAAAGATTCGACCTTTAGCATTTGGAATTATTTTCTTAGGCATTATTTGATGTATTTGAGTTGCCTTTTGCTAGTTTCGAGCCGTTCGAAGGTCGGTACGCGTGGGATGGCATTTTTGGAGTATCGTTTGGGTTGCTCGGTATTGGATTTGGCTTGTTTGAGATAAGTAACACTTCTAAACTTGGTGCTGAGGGTATGAACCCTTGAATATACATGTTATGTCCTTTGTGATAAGGTGTCACACATGCTAGGTGACGGGCGTGTGGGCGTGCACCGCATGAATTATGAATCAGTTGATTCTGTGATATTGTGTAGTTACTTAATCTTTTTTCTATACATGAAATTTTCATGCGTTAGAGAATTGAGCTGTGAATCATATTAGAAATCATATTTAGGCTATATTCTTATTCCGTTGGTACCTACTGAGGTCATATCTGCTGTTGAGTTATTTACTTAAATTACATCTACATACTCAGTCATGTTCATTCATTTACATATCATATCTCAGTTTCTGTTATCATTCGTTGTCACATCATATTGTTGTCATTATTTGGGCTGATTGACATGAGATTTGTTAGCCCGAGAGACTGGAGAGATTGATCACTGAGTTGGGGCCTAAGGGCCAGATTGTGAGTGATATTGATGGGATCGGGCTGCATGTCGCAGTAGGTATTATATATATATGTGGATCGGGTTGCACGCCGCAACAAGTCTTATGGCTATATATATGTGGATCGGGTTGCACGCTACAACAAGCCTTATGGCTATATGTGGATCGGGTTGTGCGCCTCAACAGACCTTAGGGCTATATGTGGATTGGGTTGCACGCCGCAGCAGGTTATATTAGCGCTTGGGCAGGATCCGCCCCTCCGGAGTCTGCACACCCACAGTGAGCACAGGTTCTTTTGATTTAGGATGGGATCGGGTTGCGCGCCTCAGCAAGTACCGTAGATTGCTGAGTGACCGAGTGTGTTGAGTGATTCAACGTGATTAGTGGGAGTGTGAGATAGTGAGATTGAGTACTCTGAGAGTGCGGGTACATGAGTTCATCAGTGTGGTGCATTGCATTGACATGTATACTTGGCACGCAAGCATAGAGATGCATTCCCTCATGTTACACGGTTTTGTGACATTTATGACATTACATGCACATTGACATGTAGGCATAGAGATGTACTTTCCCCATGCCATTTGAGTATGAGACTTCTTAACTGTTGTTGAAAGTTTTTGGGAAAAATCATAGTATTCAAACTTACTCATATTTTTGGTATTTTCGGTGAAAGATTTGAGATTTACTGTTATACTTGAAAAGCATGCCTATTTTTCGTAACTGTGAACGAGCTGAGCTACTTCTTGTACTATCTTTATTATATTGTTATGAACTGTTGTTGGTTATTCGAGTCGGGCTCTGACCGTTGTCTCAGCTCGTTACTACTTTCAATCTAAGGTTAGGTTTGTTACTTATTGAGTACATATGGTCGGTTTACTCATACTAGCACTTCTGCACCTTGCGTGCAAATATTGGATGCTAAGGTTACTGCGTACGACGTGAGCTCGATATGAAGATGTACCCGAGTTCTAGCTACCACTATCACTTGTCCTTGGTAGCATTAAATTCGAATTCTGTTCATTTACATTTTAACGGATGTTGTAATTATTTCAGTTCAGTCTTGTACAAAACTAAATATTAAAAGCTCATGATTTATACTACTAGTCCCTGGGAAATTCTTTTGTATAATAGTTTAGTTGTATTATCATTTCTTCTCAGAATAAATCTCATTAAATTGGATAGTTTGTTGTTGGCTTACCTAGCGGGTTAGGTTAGGTTCCATCACGCTAGTAGGATTTTGGGTCGTGACAAGTTGGTATCAGAGCTCTAGGTTCATTGGTTCGACGAGTTATGAGCAAGTTTCTAGTAGAGTCTTGCGGATTGGTATGATGACGTCTATACCTATCTTCGAGAGGCTACAGGGCATTTAGGATAAAATTCCAATCTTTCTTTCCTTATCGTGCGTCATTGATTCAGCTTGAAGCGTAACTCTTTGAATTCCTTCCACGCACTCGTATGCGCATGTGAGCGCTCAGTATCAGCTGCGCGTCGACAACTTATGATTCTATCAATGAGGTGTGAGATGTGATTTCTATCTGCTGATGATGGGCCACTCTGGAGGACTTGAGGCTGGATTTTGATGGTAGCTTGAGCACGGAGATTTCAGCTATGTAATTATGTGCTTTTGGACTTATATGTCCGGTAATGTCCCTATGAGTGGAATTTATGGCTTGGTGAGTTGTTGAATGGCTATATGACGAAATATGATGTGACTACGAGATGTGTTCAGATGGTTTGAATGTGACGAGAAGAGTTTGCTTGAGATGTAAAATGGACTATTAGGTGCTTGATTTCTGTCTTGATATGACGTATAGTCTCGAGTTATAAGTGTGTTAACGGACCTTTCATGTTCTTTAATTGAGGAAAGGAGTAGATTTTCATGTCTTGTTGACGAGTTCAGACTCAAGAAGGTTAAGCGATTGCGTAGTAGCTGTGGCTGTGAAAGGGGATATAAAGATGTCAGTTTGATGTTAAGCATGTGAGTCATCACCTGCGCGGTAATCTACATATGTGTGATCCTTATGATGTTGTGTGGAGGCTTTCTTTTGTACTAGTGGGTGTAGGTGTTACGATTTGAGTTCGAACTGGTTGAGAAAGTTGACCTTACTGTCACGAGGATGAATGCAAGAATTGCAGATGATTTGAGATATTAGATGGTTTGTGTTACATGAACTAATGAAGGATTTAGTTGAATCGCATGGCGGTATTATGGCAGTAATGGGGTATGGGGTATTATGGCAGTAATGGGGTATGGGCAACTACTGCCAACATGAAGATCATGCTGCTCAGTTTCATGCTGCTCATAAGGACCTTATTGCTCAGCCTCAGGCCAAATGACTGGACAATGCTGCACATTTTCAGGCTGCTCACAAGGACCTTACTGCCCAGTTTCATGCCACTGCTCAGTCTCATGCTGCTCAGAAGGACCTTATTGCTCATGCCAAATGACTGGAAATGCTGCTCATTTCCAGCTTCATGCCAATGGAAGATCATCCAAGGGATAGACAGCAGATAGACGACAAAACCTGGAAGTTCACTGACCAGCATGAACACATTGGTCAACAGAAAACACACCAAACTTTCCAGAAGAGCAATAAACTACCAAGGATGACACAACTGGACACTAACATAGCTTTCTTTTTTGCAGGAAATAAAAACATATCTATGTCCTACTCTTTGACGAACTTCCAGCTTGTGGTATTAGTACAAGTTACTCATTCCACTGGAAGGGAGGAGAAGATAGCAACACGCATAGAATCAAGGACAAAGAATGCTTTGAATTGCTTAACTATTGCATCAGGCCATAATACTACTAAGGAACTGGAACAGAGTAATTGGATATGCTCAGATCAATAAATGTTATCAAAGAATATGGAAATGTATCAATGACCTACTCTTCGACGAACTTCCAGTTGGTGGTATTAGTACAATGTACTCATTCCACTGGAAGGGAGGAGAAGATAGGAACAAAAATAGAACCAAGAAAGAAGAATGACTTCAACTGGTCGACTGTTGCTACATTAAGCCTATATACTCTCAGGTGGACACCAGAAGATGTTCTAAGACACAGAAGGAAGAAATCAATGCACCTTTCTCATTAATTCAAACTTGCAAGGAATGTAAAGACATACTGCAAAGAAGAAGATGATCAATCCCAGCCACACACAAGCACAATTCTGTTTACACATACACATAGTGTTGTGAATGATAAGAATACCTATACGATTTTGGAGCACTATCCAGTGGTATTAGCATGTTACCATGCTCAACCTGGAGGTGTGATAGACTTGTATAGGCAGTCTTTTCAGACAACAGCACACAATGGCAATAGGGGAAACTCAACAAAAATAACACTAAGGAGGCCAGGACAACTCACAGGAAACACCATTAAAGAAAGCAGCAACCACACCCTCAACAACTCAACAACACCAACATCAGCACAAAAAGCAGAAGACAAGCAGTTCTCCCACTCAAGAAACAGCAGCAGCAGAGACATCCATAATCAGATGACAAGCAGCAGATGCAGCAACATCAACTCCTCCACAGACAAGGCAGAACCTCCTCCCAGCAACACCAATCAGCAGAGGCAGCAACATCAAAGCAAAAGAACAATGAACCAATCTTTCTTCTTCAACACCATCTTCAGCATCAATACCAAGTTGAAATGCAACAACCTCAATCAAGGCACAGGCAAGACAGATAACAACACAAGCATCACAGCAGCAAACTGTTCACATAGGAGTAGGCCATTGACGCAATTGCATTGTGTGGTATTAGCACCTTCGGTGCTCATCCTAATACAATTGCATCAATTACCTTCTGCCTATAAAAACAGCAACCTTCACAGTACAGTCAGAGATATGAACTACAATCAGCAAAGTAACTTTCAAATGGCCAAAACAGGGCAATCTTTGAACCAACTTTGTTCAGTAGCAGAGCAATTCCCTCATGTAACTATCGACAGAAGAAACAGCAACACATTCCAGACAAAGCAGGAGTCCAGCAGTTGCATCACCAGCACATCAAGCAACAAAAACAAGCACAACAGCAGAGAAAAGGCACTCGGGTTTTTTGAAAGATCACACAAGGAAACAAACATCAATCAACTAGAAGTAGAAACACACATGAATAGAATGGGAGACCTAGTAGTATTTCACTTTGATTTTGTACAGATGTTTATCTATCATTTATATAAGATAGATATACATTATTTTAATCTAGGTCGGACACACTTTGTACCTACTAGACACTTTTTGTATTTTTGTATCTATAAGATAAGGTACATTTGCTTTTTTGGGGAGGTAAGGTTCATGTCCCCCTCCCTTCCTGTAAATTTTATCTAACTGACATCAATAAAAGCTCTATTTAACCCAAAAAAAAAAAGAATTCTATGGCTTTGAGCCAAGTGGGGGAGTCTACTCTCACCAGTTTGATGGCATGGTTGTGTTGTGCTGGTTTCGGTTCGAGGCATACATGTGAATCAGTTATGAGTTGTAGAGGTTGAGATCGAGGATGACTGGAGTAAGGGAATTTCTGAATACGGATTATATTACACTTTATGGGTATATGAAAATCATGGAATGATTTGAGTTGTTATTCTTGACGGATGTAGTGCGCATTGGAGAAGGAATGTGCTTGGTTGCGTTAAGGCGATATTACTTCTTTGGGTGTTGTCATGCTAACGGAGCATAGGTCATTCAGCCCATTTGGTGGTGCAGTCGAGCTTTGAGTAGAGTAGATGACTCTCGAGAAGGATCTAATGGATTCAAGAATTATATATAGCAATTGAGAATTTATTCAGATTTCTATATGGCTAGACTCTTAGCTTTTTGTCAGATGGTGTTGGGACTCACGGTATTTCTGTATCAGTATGAATTCTACATTTTAATATCAAGAAGATAAAGGAAATAGTTTCAGATTCACATAAGGACTCTTCTGAGTGGGTGTCTCGATTGTGGTACTTTTGGGGTGCTAGAGAGGGAATATATCGTCTTATAGGCCTTAGGGCGGTGTGGTTTTATTTGAGAATCTCGTGGGGTGAGTTTCATTTGAGGATCATTGTATTATGGCGAGGAGGAGTGTCAACTTGAGGATAATTCAAAAGAAACTTGGATAAATAGTACAGCTTGGTAGTAGGTTGGATCAACAAGGTAATGTATATGATCGGTTCTTTGGGTACCTATGATGTGGTGAGTCTCTACAGGTGCTCGGCGGCAATACTCTTGGATTTGTGACCTGCGTGACTTGGTTGAGTTAGAGAGATTTAGCTCTGATGGTTTGGTTATGTGCAAATGGGTTTTAGAGAGTCCTCGATGATTTTTACCACAGTTTGAGATGGATATTTCCTACCGGCATGAGGAGCATGTTTGCATATTGCGATTTTCTCCTTGGTGAGACCAAATGGAAGGTTTCCAAATGACCAGGTAGGTATTCTGCTAGTGACTTAGAGTTGATTATGAGATTCTCATACTTTTCATATGATGACATGATAGATGCGGTGTGTTATGTGGGATTGAGATTTGCATGTGTAAGGTCACGGTTCATATTTGGAGGGAAGGTCATGAATTTTGGACAATATGGACGGTTTCAGATATTTAGATGAATGTTATAACTACTTGGTAATTCTTGAGAAGGGTGCACATTTCAGAAGGCGCACTGTGTGTTGACTTACGGATGCTTTATTGGTATTGCGGTACTCGCCTGGTTGATCGACTGCTGATGTTCAAATTTTGCTATGTGGCACGAAGAATTATAGAAATATCTCTCGTGGGGATGATTGAGTATGTGAGATGTGTTAATCGTTCGCGTGGTGGAGTCAGGATCAGCTATGGTGATTCATGTGTTTTATGGATTTAGAGACTGGGAGTTCTCGAAAACAGATTGTTTCGAGGTTGCAGACTGTGAAGATGTGTCCAAAGTTAGCTATATAGTAGCACGTACTATAGTTAGTCATGATGGACTTTTGGAAGGCTATTTATCCAATTGGCGACGACCCCAGTTGATTTGGGGGCTCATTAGTAGGCCTAATGATAATGTGTATTCTACACCGGGTCGGTTTGGTTGACTCCGTACTGCTATAGTTGAGGGATGTGCCATTCAGTTAGAATTGATCTTATTTTTAACTGATATGTTCTATGAATTACTCTTCTATGATATGAGAGGCGGTGATTTGTTGGTTATACGCACACATGGTGCGGTTCTGTTTGGGTCTTATAGCCGAATTCGAGCGATAAGGTTATTAGGATGTGGAATGGTTGATTGCCCTTTTTTATGGCCTTTTCCAGTTGTGGTATACTGCATTATTTGCTTCTCCGTGGTTACGGTTATGCACCTTGGTTACTTGATGTCAAATTGCGCGTGGTTGTTAATTTTGAGCATTGTGGCTTGAGGTATTTCATGTGGTCCAGTGTTAGGATGGGGTCATGCACTGCAATAGAGTTTTTGATATACGATCCTTTGGGATTGATTCATGTGTATTGGTTCTACAATGTATGATGGGCTCATAGCATTGCATTTGTGGTGGTACTTGTTGAGCTTGCGGGATGGTATTCTCTTTTGAGGCTTTTTTCATTTTTGGGTGCATTGAGATATTGCGTATTGGTGCACAAATTGCACGGTTTGTGGCTCTAGGTTGTATTGTGTTGCATGTCAATAAAATGGTTGTGTTTGACGAGATGAGGTCATTGGACCTAGAATGGGTACAATCAGATTTGATTGCAGTATGTATGGAGGAATAATATCGGAGGTCAGCTTAAAATTTAGACTACGGTTCCTGTCGGACGAGAGAGGGCTCCATGACTTGTTGATCTGATGAGTGGTTATGAGTTTCTGCGTGTTTCTTTCATCATCCGCAGTGTACTAAGGTTTTGAACGAGGTTTTATTTGGTATAAGGTTTATTACTAGTACTAGGTTTGTTTTGAGCAGTTATCGCTACAAGTACGCGAGTTATGCGGTATATTATGTGATTACATCTTGGCTTAAGTTTATGGCTTGATACAACTTGTTCAGACTTATACATTGTGCAGATTCGAGATTTGGTCTTATAGGAAATTCCGGATATTGGAAATTGAATTATGTGGTTTACGGACTAAGGTTGAAGTAATAATCTTTAGTTATGTTGCGTTGTCAGGCGTATATGGAATAGGGTGACGTGGGACATGGTAAGGTTACACGACGGTTTGATGATTTTGGAACGACTCTTGGCACGTTCGAGGACGAACGTATGTTTAAGTGGGGAAGAATGTTACGACTCGACCGTTCGTTTTGAGCATTTGCATTCCGTTCAGCTATTTGAAGTCTTGAGTAGCTTCATATGATGTATTATGACGTGTGTGAATTGTCAGCGTTGGTTTTCAGGTGTTTTCGGAATTAATTTAGAAGAATGAATTTCATACTTGAAGCTTTAAGTTGGAAAGTTGACAAAGTTTGACATTTTAGTATTCGACCTCGGATCGGAGTTTGATAATTCAGTTAGGTCCTAGTGGTGATTTTGGACTCGAGTGTATGCCCGGATTTGAATTTGGATAATTCTTAGAAAGTTTAGGCACTAGTTGTAGGTAGTGGAAATTTGAAGGTTTGGAAATGTTCATAGGTTTGACCGAGGTTTGACTTTATTGATATCGGGGTCGGATTTCGATTCCTGAAGTTATAGTAGGTCCGTTATATTATTTATGACTTGTGTGCCAAATTTGAGACCAATTCAAGGTGTTTAGGCTTGTTGGCCGTTAGTTTTGAATTTTGAAAGTTCATTAATTTCATTAAGTCGATTTGAGGTGCAATTTGTGATTATTGATGTTGCTAAGTGAGATTTGAAACATCGAGTAGGTCTGCGTTATGATTTGGAACTTGCTTGCAAAATTTGGGGTCGTTCGGAGTTGGTTTGTTAGCATTCGGACGCTTAGTTCTAATTCTAGATTCTCCCATCAAATTTCATGTATGTTGATGTTCGATTCATTGTTTCAAGTGTTATTTTGGTGATTTGATCGCGCGAGCAAGTTTGCATGATGTTTCTAGACTTGTGTGGATGTTTGGCATGGAGCCCCGAGGGCTCGAATGAGTTTCGGGGTGGTTTCCGACCATTTTTAGGCCATTTTCAGTTGCTGGTTTTTGGCTACAGAGGTGTGCATCACGATCGTGAGCATTTGGTCGCGTCAGCAAAGAGCAAACTGCAATCTGGTGCCTTGTGGATGGCGATCGCAAAAGCCTTTTCGCGATCGCATATGAGAAATTTCTACTGCACAGGACTAACTTTGGAAGCTTATGTCTTGCAATCTATAAAAAATTTGGAGATGATTTAAAAATGAAAGTTGTAGCCTTTGATGTCTAGTTTTCAGAAAGTCAAACCATTCATTATTTGGAGTTTGGTACGAAAAGGTATGACCATTATACTAGAGGATATCTGGGAAGAGTTTGGAAATCGCTGTTGAAGAAGGAAGCCTAGGCAGTGGATTTAATGTCCAATTTCGGACCTTTGAGCCATTTGTACATATTTTGAGTTGGGGAACTCGGGATTTTTAAGCGATTTTCATCACATGGATTGGGGTAAGTGTTCATTACTCGGTTTCAATTTTATTTCATGAATCTATCTTCGTTTTTGGCATTTAATTGAGGATTTCAAGAGAGAAATTAGGAGATTTAGTCTAAAGTTTCATAGTAAATATTTGAGTTTTGAACATCGATTCGGAGTCGGATTTGAGTGAAACTAGTATGGTTGGACTCGTAATTGAATGGGTTATTAGATTTTGTAAGTTTTGTCGGGTTCCGAGGTGCTGGCCCGAATTTGACTTTTTGGTTGATTTTGGGCTTTTGATTAATGATTCGAACTTTATTTGTTGGAATTGTTTCCTTAGGCATTATTTGATGTATTTGATTTGTTTTTTGCTAGTTTTGAGCCGTTCGGAGGTCGGTACGCGTGGGATGGTATTTTTGGAGTATCGTTGGCTTGCATGGTATTGGATTTGGCTTGTTCGAGGTAAGTAACACTTCTAAACTCGGTGCTGAGGGTATGAATCCTTTAATGTACATGTTATGTGCTTAGTGTTTAGGTGACGCACTTGCTAGGTGACGAGCGTGTGGGCTTGCACCGCGTGAATTATGACTCGGTAGATTCTGTGATACTGTGTAGTTACTTATTCTAGTTTTCATCCATGAAATTTCAATGTGTAAGAGAAATTGAGCTGTGAATCATATTAGAAATCATGTTTAGGCTATATGCTTATTCCATTGGTACCTATTGAGGTTATCTCTGCTGTTGAGTTATTTGCTTAAATTACATCTAAATACTCGGTCATGTTCATTCATTTACATATCATATCTCAGTCTCTGTTATCATTCGTTTGTCACATCATATTGTCGTCATTATTTGGGCTGATCGACATGAGATTTGTGAGCATGGGGGACTAGAGATTGATGACTGAGTTAGGGCTTGAGGGCTGACTTTCATAATATCTCGTGACAAGCGTGCCACCCGCTCCCACTTTCACAATATCTCGCGGCAGTCGTGCCACCCGCTTCCACTTTCACAATATCTCATGGCAGGCGTGCCACCCGCTCCCACTTTCATTATCACAACATTCACAACAAGTCCCGGCAATGGAACAAGCAACATAACAACTTCCCAACAAGGGAAACAAATAACAGCAAACAATCATCCTGGCCAGGGGGAATTCAGCTATAACCAAACCAAACTTGACTCCTATTTAGCTCAATCAATGTTAGTACTCAATTACAGTCGAAGCTCTACAATTAAACTCCCAACCCAATTATCATTTTACTAACTCTAGACACGACTCTACTAATGTGACACTGGACCCCTTAAACCTCTACGAACTCCCTAGACACTACTCACAATTTGACACTGGACCCTTTAAACTCCTATAAACTCCTTACCCAACTAGTCTAGTTAACCATCAACTTTATACCGAATAAAGGAAGGCTAGAACCATAACCAAAAGGAACAACTAAAATGAAAAAACCTTGTAGTAGGCGTACCACCCGCTCCCACATGCAACACATCATACCAAATCAAAGATAATATTCAACAATTAGAAACAATAGTTGCACAACGGTTATCCATATACGACCCACGGTCATGCGTGACACCAACATGTAGACACTCGTCACCATGCCTATACGTTGTTCTCAACAAGGAGCAATTTAACAAACAAGACATGATTTCTAATCCCTCAAGCTAAAGTTAGAACAAACACTTACCTCGCTCTGCAACAACTTCCTAGACTTCCAACAATTCCTCAAGCCCAACCTTTTATGGGTGCTCACGAACTTTAGGTGGACACAATCGGGTATAATGAGCTACAACTTGGTAGGGTGCCTTAACTCAACTGAAATCTTGGTACAATTTGCAGCAATTTGAGCCGGGTCTTGGGTTAGAGAGTGGGGTTTCTTTTAATTGATGTTGGGGCTTGAAGGGAGTGATTCCACGGTTCTCTTTCGGCTTAAATTGGGGCTAATTATGATGAGTTGCAGCTGGTTCTTAGTGGGTTTATATGGGAAGAGCTGGGTTGGTAATTGGAGGTTGATGACTATATTGTGGATATGTTTCTCACGGATTTTGGGGTTGTTTTCAAGGTGACTTGGAGGTTGATTTGCTTGGGTTTGAGGGTGTTTTGGAGAGGTTTCTGAGGTAATTGACGAAATAAGGGGGTTTTCGCATGTTAGGGTTCCTAGTTCCTATTTATAGTGGGTCAAAATTCGGAACAAAATTAAAGTTCAGGTGTCCAGAATGCGATCGCATTCTGGCCGCAAACTCAACATGCGGTCCGCATTTGGACCGCCTTTCTGACACAGCATTTGGCCCATGACTATGTCTCACTCTACGATTCCATTGTGAGATTTGCGGTCCGCATTTTAGAAATGCGGTCCGCATTCCTCACCGCATTTTTGACATAAAACTTGTCCAGTTCTCTATTCCACTCTGCGATCCAGGCAGGGCAATTTGCGGTCCGCATTCTTGAAATGCGGTCCGTATTTCGGACAGCATTTCTGACATGAACCTTTGCCCAGAAATCTGTCCCAGTATGTGATGCCCGTGTAACATATGCGGTCTGCATGTCTGAAATGCGACCGCATATCTTGCATTACTTACCTTTTTGAACTCCTTTCTTAATTATTAGATTCTTATACCCCATGCCTCGCAAGAATGTTAAAATTGCATAATTACATAGAGGAATTTGGACTTAAAAACAAGCCAAATCTAGACAATTAGTATCATATGTGTTTTTACGACACATCGGGTCGTCACATCGACCCTCAAATCCCCAAAATATATCCTCTTAAGTTGTAGAAAATAATTCCAAATTTAACTTTAAATTTTCAAATTTTAGGTTTAGAAATCAATGGGGAATCAAGACATAAAGCGAAATCGAAGTGAAAATTCCTTATAACGTAGTAGTGATTGCTCTTCAAAATCTTTACCTCTCGAAGTCTAAGGTTCAAAATACGAGAGAATGGGTAAAATTACAAAATTAATGTCGTAAGTTGTATGTCTAGGTATATGCATTGCGATTGTGAAATTTCCTTTGCAATCGCGAAGGAAAAAATCACCTCCACATGTTTCTCCACTTCGCGAACACAAAGACCCTCTTGCAACATGATGCCCAAGTTTGTAAATCCTACACAAACGCGAGCCCTACTCTGCAAACGCGAAGGGAAATCCTCCACCGGATGCCACATCATCGTGAATGCGTCCCCTTGCACGCGAACACGATGCACTTGCCCCCAGCCTCTTCGTGAACGTGACACCTATCACGCGAACGTGAAGAGAAAACTCTCCTACCAGCTTCCCTTCTCTGCGATTGCGTGACCAGCTGTGCGATCACGAAGCATCAACTAACACCCGAAAACCAACATTTGTAAATCAAAGGAAAATTGTCCAAAACTATCCCGAAACACACTCGATCCCCTTGGTGCCCCTTCTAATCATACTGAAATGTCCATATATCTAATTCAAATTTATCAAGATGCTCAAAACACTACAACTAGCATCAAATCCAAGAATTGAGAATCAAAATCTATCTCTTAACTTCCAAACTTTCTAACTTCTCAAAGACGTCCAATCATGCCTAAACATTTTGGATTCCAACCAATCTCTGCACACAAGTTCCAATCAATTAAATGAACCTATACAAAGTTCCAGAACACCAATTGGACCCCGATAATATCAAAGTCAATTCCCAATCGAACATATATATTCTCCAAATTTTCAGATTACCAACTTCAGTAAATAGAACCAAAACCTTCTAGGAACCTCCAAATCCATGTCAGAATACATGCCTAAGTCCAACATTACCATACAAACCTATTAGAACCATTAAATCACTAATCCGAGGGCATTTACTCAAAAGTTAAATATTGGTAAACTCTAACAACTTAAGCTTCCTAAAAAAGACTAAGCATTCCAAATCACTCTCAAACATTTCTGAAACTAAACCAACAATCCCTATAAGTCACAAAACAATAAATAAACATACTGGGAGCATCAAATAGGGGAACAAGGTTCAAGTACACAAAATCACCGGCCGGGTCGTTACATTCTCCCACTCTTAGACAAATGTTCATCCTCGAACAGGTTTAGAACATACCTCAATGCCAAAAAGATGAGAATATTTGCTCCACATATTTGCTCCACTGAACCTTCACTGATGCAATATCTTTAGACCCCAGCTTCTGAACTTGCTTATCCGAAATGGCCACCAACTCTTCTTCATAAGCCAGATTCTCATCCAACTAAACTGAACTGAAATTCAACACATGCGACTTGCATTAATAATACTTCCGAAACATGGAAACATAAAACACTGGATGAACTCCCAACAAGCTAGATTGCAAAGAAAGTTTGTATGACATTTCGCCAACTCGCTCTAACACCTAACATGGACCAATATACCGATGATTCAACTAACCCGTATTCCCAAATCTCATCACGCCCTTCATAGGTGAAACTCTAAGAAAAACCTTCTCACCCTCCACAAAAGACACATCATGAACCTTCCTATTAGTATAATTCTTCTACCTCGCTGTTTGAAGCCACTCCTAAACCAGCTTCACCTTTTCTGAAGTATCACGAAACAGATCTGTGCCCTAAAACCTAGCCTCAGAGCCATCAGATACTAGACTAGTAGCTATTGTTTTAAGCAAACTCCGCTAATGGTATAAACTGATCCCACTTATTTCCAAGAACGATAACACATGCTCTCAACATATTATTCAAGATCTGAATGGTCTGCTCGGACTGCCCATCCGTCTGAGGGTGAAATGCAGTGCTTAACTCCACCTATGTGCCCAACTCACACTGAACATTTCTCCAAAAGTGCGATGTAAACTGAGTGCCCTATCCAATATGATAGAAATAGGCACACCATGCAATAAGACAATATCTCCGAGGTAGATTTGAGCCAACTTCTCTGAAGTATAAGAAGTCATAACCGGAATAAAATGCACATACTTGGTAAACCTGTTCACAATGACCCAAAACAACATCACATGTCCTCAATGTCCGTGGCAATCCTAGCACAAAGTCAATAATGCGTTCTAACTTCTACTCCGATATCACCAATCCCTAAATCAAACCACCTGGTTTTTTACGCTCATATTTGGCCTGCTGAAAATTCAAACACCGCAAAACATGCCCAACAATGTCCTTATCCATCCTCCGCCACCAATAATGCTGTTTCAAGTTATGATACATCTTCATAGGACCTGGATGAATAAAATACTGCGAACTATGAGCCTCATCAAGAATAAACTCCCTCAAGCCATCCACATTAGGCACACAAATTCGGCCCTGAAGTCACAATACACCATCATCACCAATAACCACTTCCTTATAACCACCTCCTAACATTGTGTCCTTAAGGACAAGTGAATATGGATTATTATACTGGCACGCCTTGATGCGTTCATACAAGGACAAATGCGCAACAACACAAGAAAGAACTCAGAAATATCTAATCTCATGAATCTATTTGCCAAAGTCTGAACATCCTTAGCCAAAGGCCTCTCCATAGCTGGAATACATGCCAAATTACCCATACTCTCCGCCTTCCCACTCAAAGCATTCTCTACCACGTTAGCCTTCCCCCAATAATACAGGATAATGATATCATAATTCCTCAATAGCTCCAACACTTATGCGACCTCAAATTCAAATCCTCTGGCTTGAATAGATGCTAAGGACTTCGATGGTTAGTGTAAAACTCATAAGACAAGCCATATAAGTAGTGCCTCCAAATCTTGAGCGCATGCACAATAGCCGGCAATTCCAAATCATGCACCAAATAGTTCTTCTCATAGGGCTTTAACTAGCATGACGCATAGGCAATTACCCCACCGTGCTACATAAACAAACATAAGGCCAACACACGAAGCATCACAATAGACAATATACATCCCCAATCCTAAGGGTAATACCAAAATTACAACTATAGTCAAAGTAGTTTTGAGCTTCAGAAAGCTCTCCTCACACTCGTTAGACCATCTGAATGGAGCGCCCTTCTGAGTCAACTGTTTAATGGAGCTAGAATAGATGAAAACCCTTGCAAAATGCAACAATAGTAGCCATCCAAGCTAGGAAACTCTTAATTTTTGTAGTGGTAGAAGGTCTGAGCCAACTTTGAACTTCCACAATTTTCTTCGGATCTACCTTGATCCTATCACTAGACACAATGTTGCCTAAGAATGCTACCAAGTCCAACCAAAAATCACACTTGTAGAACTTAGCATATAACTTCTTCTCCCCCAATATCTAAAGCATAATCCTCAAATGTTGCTCGTGCTCCTCAGCACTATGGGAATATACCAAGATATCATCAATAAATATAATCGACTGGAACACATTGTTCATCAAATGCATGAAAGCTGCTAGGCCATTAGTCAAACCAAAAGACAATACCAAAAACTCATAATTCCCATGACGAGTCTTGAAAGCTGTCTTAGGGATATCCGAAGCCATGATCTTCAATTGGTGATAACCTGATGTCAAGTCAATCTCCGAGAACACCCTGGAACCATGAAGCTGATCAAACAAATCATCAATTCGTGGCAATGGATGCTTGTTCTTGATCGTGACCTTGTTCAACTGCCTTGTAATCAATACATATCATTAAAGAACCGTCCTTTTTCATCAAAAACAACACAGATGCACCCTAAGGAGAAAAACTCGGCTTGATAAATCCCTTATCTAACAACTCTTGTAACTACTCCTTCAATTCCTTCAACTTAGTCGGAGCCATGTGATACGATAGAATAGATATGGTCTAAGTGCCCATCACAAGATCAATACCAAAATCTTATTCCTATTAGGTGGAATGCCTATTTTGCAGGAAACACATCTGGAAACTCTCTCATTACTAGAACTGAATTAGTAGTAGGAGTATCAACACTAACATATCTAACAAAGGCTAGATACACCAAGCACCCCTTTTCAACCATCCATCGAGCCTTCAAAAATGAAATCACTCTATTGGGAGTACGACTTAGAGAACTTCTCTATTCTAACCCTAGAGATCCTGGCATAGCAACGTCATATTCTTAGCGCAACAATCAAGAATAGCATGGTACGGAGATAACTAATACATATGCCCAAAATTACCTCAAAATCGACCATATAAGGTAATAAAGATTAACCCTAGTCTCATAACCCCCAACAGTAACCACACAAGACAGATATACACGATCCACCACAATAAAGTTGACAATATGCAGAGATGCATGAATATCAATATCAAAAGAACCACTAGGCATATCCAAATAAGGAGCAAAATACGATGACACATATGAATAAGCAGACCCCGATTTAAAAGACATAGAAGCATCTCTCTGAAAGACCAAAACCATACCCGTGATCACAGTATGTGAGGCTACCACCTCGGGCCTACCCAGAAAAGCATAGTAACAGGCATGACTGACACTGGTCAAAGCTCCACCAACCTAACATCCTTCTCTAAGGCGACCTCTCACTGTATGCCCTTCCCCTCTAGCTAACAAGGTAATGGGTGGTGCAATCGGAGCGAGAACCACTAATTGAGAACTCTAATGGGTTGTGCCTCTACTAAGTCTGGGGTAATACTTCCTCACATGGCCGAACTCTCCACACTCATAACAACCCCCAGATGAATGAGGCCCGTGAGACTGATACTGCCCCTGATGATCCACTTACCCATTGGAGGAACTTTGAACAGACAACATGGTATGAGCTCCCTGGAAGAGCACTAAAAGATGCTAGAACTAGAGTGCTGAAAGATAGTCGAGATGCTGCACCACGGGCTCCATGATGTGTAAAATGAGTTGTTCTACCGTGATAGCCTCTACTAAACTGACCTCTACCTCCAAATGAGGTACCACTATAACCACCAAAACGACGAGGCCTCTTGTCCATTGTCATGCCCTCTCTCTCTAGCTGCGAATACGCTCGATCCTCCAAGGTATCTCTATGGCCTGATTGAAAATAGTCCCAATCTCTGGCTCTCGGGCCATAACAATCCCGATACCATAAGTCAATCCCTTAATAAACTGCCTCCCCTTCTCAGCCTCAGTGGAGATCAAGAAATCTGCATGACGAAATAATTCTATGAATCTCATCTCATACTCAGTCACTAACATATGATCCTAGTGAAGATGCTCGAACTTGCCTCTCAACCTGAGTGGGATGTACCACTCAAGAAATAGATGCAAAAACTGAGTCCATATAAGAGGAGATGTACCAGTTTGCTTGCCCAACTCATAAGTCTTTCATCATCTCCTAGTGGCTCGACTAAACTGAAATGTTGTGAAGTGCACTCCATTAGACTTTACCAAGCCCAACTTGCGAAGCCTTTGGTGACATCTTTTTAGAAAATCTTGGGCATCCTCTGAAGCACCAGACTCAAAGTAAGGAGGATGCAACCTCTGAAACCTCTCTAATCTCTTTTGCTCCTCAGCAGACATGGCAAGAAAAATCACAGGTCTAGCTGCTACAAAGTCCATGATCTGGTCATCCACCTGATCCGCATGTGGGTCTGCTGAAACTACCCTGGAATGGCCATTGGTTCCGATGGATGGCCACAGGCTCCAGTAGATGCTCCACCTCTAGCTATGACACTACGACCCCTAGCTGGAGCCTTGGCCCTACCCCGGGACCTATCTTTCCCAGCTACGACCAATGGTGCTGCCTCTTGGTTACCTACTGCTGCTGCTAAAGTGCGTGTTCTCAAGACCATAATCAAGGCATGATGGGGAATCAAGAAAGGGAAAGTTTTCCGAAAGTCCTATAGACTCTTGTAGATAGACACTGACGTCTCTGTACCAATCCACAAGACTCTACTAGGCATGCTTATGAGTTGTGAGATCCTTAGAACCTAGAGCTCTAATACAAACTTGTCATGACCTAAATTTCCCCCAAAGACCGTGATGACACCTAACCCGCTAGTTAGGTAAGCCAACAATCAATCAACAATAACAAAGACAGATTAGCTAGAGTGTTAACCGAGTCATAATATAATAAGAAAGCGAAAATAGTCTAAAAACCAGTAACATAGAAGTAAATATCTCATACATGGTCTAATAACGACCACAACTATCTACATATCCCAAAACCCTATGTCACAACTATCACAAGCATCTAACAAGGACAAACAATATAAACTAAATAACAACGTCTGTCTGAAAGAAATAGATAGACTGAATAGATAAGTAGGGAAGATGACTCCACGTGTTGCAGATTGGATCAATTAAAGCGGCTCACCACGGAGTCTACACAAATATCACCTACTCTGCAGGGTGAACTCCACTAATACCAGCCTCAAAACCTACACAAAAATGAAGTGTAGTATGAGTATAAAACCACAATACTAAGTACGTGTCAAGCCTAGCCTCGAAGAAGTAGTGACGAGGGGTTGATATCGACACTCACTAACAATCCAATAATCAGAGGACAACATAAAAAAGATACTGAATAAAGCATGATATTAACAAATGTAAGAAAGCTCAAAAATATAGTTCTTGCGCTATTTAAGAAGGCTTTACAGATAAGGAGATCAATTAAGTCATCACTACATCGATTCTCACATCAAGATATGATACATGTCCACAACATTTATATCAAATCACTGCATGAGTTGATATATATATATATATATATATATATATATATATATATATATTATATATATATATCCATGTGTCTGACACATGCCACGTGTACTATCAAGCACCAAAAATCCCACGTGCCTACGCTCACAGGACCAAAAGTAACATGGGTAATCACCTCACTTAGTAAGGACGGATCCATATCCAAGAATTGATCATTTTATGTTAATGATAAATAACCAATAGTCAATATCTGCTCAAGTGTCTGTAGTGCCAAAATCATCAACCTTCCTCAATTACCAACTGTCTCTGCTCATGAATATGTGTATGAAATAACCTAAAGAAGCAACGAAAATCACAATAAAAATGCGGATAAAAGCTCATATGGCTAAAAGAGAGCAATGGCTGCTCATGTAATTTAATTTATCAAAACGGCTCAATAAGCTTTTTAAGCATGTGCGCATTTAATCATACTATTTAATAAGAGTCATTTAAGCCATAGAAACCACCAAATCATAGGGCAAATAAGATAAGTGTATGACTATGGATTAATAATAAAGCTCAACATGTCAAACAATCCTTTATGGCCAAATGAACAAGTCGTAACCTTAAGCATGCTCCTAAATCATATTTCTGAATTATCACATAGTCATACAATTAATCGAAATATGGATATTAACTTTACATTTCTAAACAAAGCATAATTCAGGCCAACAATACTGGATGTGATCAAAACCTAGCTACCCCTATGCGCTTGTCACCTCATATATGTGTAGGTCCTAAATCGAGCAACAAGTAGCAAATAGATCACCTATGGGAGGATTCCTTCTTACAAATGTAGTAAAGACACTTACCTCCACCAGGTAATAACTTGAATCTTCCAAAATAGACTTTCATCTCAAATCAACCTCCAAACAATTCAAATCTAGTAAAAAAAAAAACTCAATATCATTAAATAAAGCCATAAGAATAAACTCGAAATAATAAAGCTTCAATCTTTAATTAAATCCCTAAAAGTCAGTTGGGCCTATATTTTGTTAGATTCCAGAATAGAGTCCAAATCGACCATCAAATAACCAAAATATATCCTCTAAAGTTGTAGACTATAGTCTCAAATTTCACTTTAAAATTTCAAGTTTTAGGTGTAGAAATCCATTCAAAATCAATATATAAAGCCAAATCTAAGTGAAAATTTATAATAACCCGACTGGTCGTTCTGAGTACTTGCTTTAATTTTAGTATTTCAAGACCTCCCATAGCTTCATTTGATGTTTATTGATTTTCATGTGTGGCCTATGCCATTTTCCGGAATGTTTTTACGTAAAATTTTGAAGAAAATAAAATGTTTGACTTAAAAGAGGCTAGAGTTGACCACGATCAACATTTTTGGTAAATGACCTTGGATTAGTGTTTTGACGATTCCGGTAGGTTCGTATGATATTTTTGAACATTTACGCATGCTTAGTCGGGGTTCAGGGTAACCCGAGCGTATTTCGACGCGTTATGTGAAAAGTTGTGAAAATGAGTTTTAAAGTTGAAATTATCGAGTTTTTATGATCGATTCTTGTTATTTGGTGTTATTTTGAAGATTTGAGGTATCGAGCAAGTTTGTAGGATATTATTACACTTGTGTGCATGTTTGGTTTGGATCCCTGTAACGGACTAACTGGTTGTTTTTAGCTTTAGCTTTTCGTTCAGTGGTCGAGGTCTTGAATTGCTTCATATGGTGTGTTATGACCTGCGTGTTTTGGATTCGATTTTTGTATGTTTAGGGATTGATTTGGACGAGTAATTCTCATTTTAGTAGCTTAAGTTGGAAATGTTGACCGAGGTTTAACTTTCGTAACGTCCCCGAAATAGTATTTTGATGGCTCTGATAGGTTCGTATAGCAGTGGTCCCTAGGTTGATTTGGCATGTTTTACTGAATATTGGCAATTTGAAGGTTTAGAAATTCCTTAGGTTTGACGATGGTTTGACTTTATGGCTATCATGTTCAGATTTTGGTTTTGGACTTGGAATAGGTCCGTTTTGTTATTTGGAATTGTTTGCAAAGTTTGGCATCATTCTAGGTTGAATTGTTAGGAGCCGGATTCGTGGTTGTGTTTTTAGAAATTCTTGAGTTTCAATGTTAATTTTATGCGTTTTGATGTTCGATTTGCGGTCCGGATGTTGACGAGCTCGAAACACACACTTAAATTATGCTGGCTAGTCAAAGATAGTATAGTATAATATCGTATCCACATGGATTGGAGTTAAACATTATTTTCAAAGTTTCTAGCTTAATCGCTATCCATGAGAATCATCAATTGAGGTTTATATGATTTCTCACTAAAATAAACTAAGAATCTAAAGCTATTGACTAATGACAATCGAAACAAAGGTAAGAAAGGATTTTATCACCAGGAGATAATAGGGGTTGATAGGATAGGCGCGAGATAATTGTTTGGGATCTAACTCTAGATAATTTACTTTTAATGTTTAAGTGAGTCTCTCGAATTCACTCAATTATTAGTTCAGACATTTAGAAGAAACTCCTCTCTCGATTAAGTTTCAACCTCACAAGATGAACCAATTTAGGCACGTGAAGATATGCAAGAATACGTAGTGGAGAACCTCTCTTGATTTTCCTCCTAACTAAGTTTAATCAACAATTCGACTAGCCTCTTTCGATTAGTAAGAAGAATTAATGAATTCAACCCATAATATAATGCAAAGATATCGTAATTTATGCCTCACTCGATTACATGAACATGTGAATATAAATGCAACAATTAAAACATCCAAAAATGCTTCTATACATAAAAGTGGAGTTATAATCCACAAACAATCATCAATACATAAAATTCATCAAACGCTAAAGTGAACTACTCCATAGATATAGAGCAATTCATCACAAATAATGTTAAAGTATAGGAAAACATAAATTCAATCCAAACTCGTGTCTTGAGTGAGGAAGCAATGATGAAATCCTTGTGCTTGTGTTCTTTCTACTCCTCCTTAGCATCCTTAGGTCTAAAGTATGTCAAAAGTCCAGGAAATAACGTTTTTCCATTCATTTATACCAAGTAGGGTCGGGCCCAAAAGAAAACACCTTTTCCTATGCGAAATAGGATAACTGTTCTGTAAAATTTGCACGGGCGCGTCGCCCCATGGGCGACGCGCCATGAGGGGCATAGTGGGGAAATCAAGAGAGTTGATTTCTAACAGGCAGCAGGAAAATATATAGGAGCGGCGCGCCATGCGCTGCCCCAGGAGCTGGGGGTGTGTTGTTTTCTCAAAGTACAGACTTTTCTTTACTTTTTGATATCCAGACGTGGTTTTCGACCCCGGAACGCGATCCCTTCTTAATCCCTTGGGCTTGTGCTCAGACTTCAAAGCTCCAAATCATTCGAATTCAATCATGTAACATCTACAGAGCTTGGAATCCTCCTACAAGGCATAAAACACACAATTAGTGCAAAACACTAGCGATTAAAGCTCAATCTCAATTATAGCCTACCATCAACACCTCACACTTGAACCATTGCTCGTCCTCGAGCAATCAATCTACTCTTTATATAGACACGACCTTTTTGAAACAACCCTCCTAACTTATCACACCAAAAATATTTAAAATAGATTAAGAACACTAGTGTAACATCTTCACCTCAAGATTTGACTCAAACATACCACCCATTATTTGTTACCCGCTCACTTACTCTAACATAGAGGTCAAGCATTACCTTTCCTTCATGGATCAAGTTCCCTCACAACAATAGAGAGTAGTTCCACACACAATAGATATTAAAAACACTTAGGAACTCAGGATATAAAGAATTCGCTCACTCTCAGAAACAACATTCATATGCTACAAAAGATGAACCATAGGCTTGCCCGTAGTGTATTACTTTACTAATTTAGCTCATTCAATCAAGGATCAAGTAGGACTTTAAATGGTTGTAATGTAGTCTGCGGGACGGGTAGGAAATAGTTAGATATATGAGTGACTAAACCTCCCTAAGCACTTATAATACATACACTTTAACATTCAAAACCCCACACTTATGTCAAACCATACTCTACCTTTGCATCAATATGCATTAACTCCCTACTTCTTTAAACACAATTACATCAAGAGTTGCCACTGCCAAAGAATAATTGCACAAAAATACAACATTTGTTTTTCTTTCTTTTTCAATTCAAGTGGCTCTTACTTTTTCAATACATTGCACCTTTCTCCTTATTTCATTAGTTCCACTCAAAAGCCAAACCAAACACCCCACACTTCAACTTTTACATAGTTCATAACTAATTTAAGTGCTCACTATAAGGGTCAACTAAATGGTCAATTCAAACAAATGGGTAAGGCTGTAATGTGGTTGCCAAAGAAATAGGATCACATGCTCAAAGGTGTTAACTAAGAGGCATAACAATGAGGTGGGTAGAAGCATGTATCTGGCTCAACAAAGGAACACCTAAATTATTTCCAAGATTGAATAAAACTACCATTTCGCTTTGCAAACACATGGGGCAAGTTCTAGACATCGAATGCAATGCACAGAGTAACACGAAACCTCACACACATATGGCACATAACTCACTCAAGATAGGATCATCAAGACACTCTAGTCGAAGCAGTAAAGCAAAGTTAAGATCATACAATTTAAGGTACTTATACAAGAGTCAAAAACTGTGCCTAAACGTCACAACTAAAGCACTTACTGTTCTCGAGGTATAATAAAGTTAAGAGACATTGTTTTCAATTCAAATCATAGCACAAGGTTTCCTACTACTAACAAAAACAAAAACTAACTATACCCGGTTCAAACAAAACCCTTGAAAAAAAATCGAGACACAAAGAAAAATCAAGGGGGAATTATTACACTACCTAACAAAAGAAAATTTTTTTGCAACTTTTTTTTACTTAATCCCTCAAGAAACCTGTCGAATGATATCCATCGTCGCGAAAAATCAAAAAAAAATTTCATCCAATTTTTATGGTTTTTTCAAAGTATTTTTTTTCTAACTACTAAAATAACAAAAACTAACTAAAATATATACATAAAACAGACAAATATCCCCCACCCAATACTTTAAGTTGTGGCACGTCCCATTGACACACAATTAAAAAGCATAAGGTAAAGGAAACTTTCCTGAATATCTAGTCGGGATATGAGTCGAAGTCGCGATCCATTCCTCGCGTTCGAACCAATGTGCACATCCACGCTGACAGCTTCTTCTGAGCTTTCTTGGGGTGCACCCCACACTTATCTTTCTCACTCAGTGCAGCCTTCTCTTTCGAGCCCTTCACTTTCCACTCAACACCTGCAGCTGGCTTCTCCTTTTTAGCCCCCGTTTCTATATTCATCTCAGAAGTCACAGTCTCCCCACCCACCACTCTAAGTATGAGTCTTCTCTCATGTATATGTAAGATGGCTCTACCCGTTTCTATGAATGGTCTTCCTAAGATAAGAGGGACCTCTTTGTTCTCCTCAATATTCACCACTATAAAGTCTACAGGAAATACAAACTTATCTACCCAAACTAAGACATCTTCTACTATCCCCTCGGGTATTAATGTCGTTTGGTCTGCCAGCAGCAAAGATATTGGCACCGACCTTATCTCTCCAATCTCCTTCTCCAGCTTCCTATAAATAGACAAAGGCATTAGATTAATTGATGCGCCGGAATCACATAATGATTTGTAAAAGATTAATAGAGCCTAAAGAGCAAGGTATAGTAAAACTCCCTGGATCTCCACACTTTTGTTGGAGTTTGTTTTGCAAGATTGCACTACAATGCCCTGTGAGCTTGACTACTGAGGTCTCTTCTATCTTCCTCTTCTTTGTCAGGATCTCCTTCAAGAATTTGGCATAAGCGGGCATTTGTGAGAGAACTTCTGTGAATGGCAAATTTACATTAACCTGTTTCAGCATATCAAAAAATCTCTCAAATTGTTTGTTCAGCTTTTCTCTATATAGCGTTTAAGGAAAAGGTAGAGCAGGCATATGCTCACTCTCATTAGAATCATCCCTTCTCAAAGTTTCCTCCTTCTTTTTTTTGCTCAGCTCCCTTCTTGCCTTTCTTCTTCATATCAACTTCATTTTTACAGCTGCTCCCCAATTTCTTTTTCAAGTACCACCTCTTTTTGGATTGGAGTGGGGTCTTTTAACACTTGTCCACTTCTCAAGGTCACAGCATTCACCGTTTCTTTGGGATTTCTCTCAGTATTAGCTGGTAAAGTACCTAGGACTCTCTCAGATAATATTATTGTTTTCTGTCCCATTTGCCTCTCAAAATTTCAAAACCTAGTGCCCAATTCTTTGATAGCTGCCCCATGAGCATCTAACCTCTCATCTGTCTTGACAATGAAGGCCTTCATCAGATCCTCTAGACCAGGCTGAATAGGCTGTTGAGGCTGAAACTGCTGCCTTTGCTGATTTTGGAAGCCCGGAGCTCCTTGTCCCTCCAATCTGGGGTTGTTTTGTTTCCATGCAGTTATAGTACACCCAGGTGAACTCCATGAAAAACTGGGGTGCTTCTGACCCATTGCATTGAAATTATAATTCCCCACCGCATTCACTTCCTCAGTAGAGGCTTGACACTCATGAGTAGGGTGTCCTCTTCCACAAATATTACATGCTGCATGAGGTTCACTCTGTATCGAAGCTAAGGTAAACCTCCGTATTTATTTTGCCATTACATCAAGTTGTACCTTCACAGATGTGTTAGCATCAACCCGGTGAACACCTGTCGATCTTCTACTTTTAGCACTCTCAGAAGGCCACTGGTTTGCATCTTCAGACAACTCATCTAGAATTGTGACTATCTCCTCTAGAGTCTTCTTCCTCAACGGGCCTCCCGTTGCATTACTCATTGTTGTACGTGAGGCCGGTGTCAATCCATCCCAAAAGTTCTAGAGTTACATCCAGAGTTCAATTCCGCTATGTTGACACTTTCGAACTAATTATTTAAACCTCTCTCAAGCTTGAAACACAGTTTTAGTATCTTTCTGACAGAAGTTATGGATTTCTCTTCTAAACTTGCCCGTCTTAGCTGAGGAGAATTATTTATCAAGAAACTTTCTGGTCATCTCCTCCCATGTTCTAATTAATTCCTAAGGCAAGCTTCTAAGCCACTGCTTTGCATCATCTTTGAGTGTGAAAGGGAATGCCCTTAAGTAAACTGCATCTTGTGAAACACCATTGTATTCAAAAGTGTTCGTAATCTTCTCATTGTCCACTAGATGGTTGTTAGGATCTTCATCCATCTTTCCTCTGAAGACACAGCAGTTTTGCAAAGTTTGGAGCAACCCTTGGCTTAGTTCAAAATTATTAGCTGCAACTGGAGGTGATCTCATCGCCAAGTGGTTTCCCAGTCCCGGGAGGTATTTTTCCAAACTGGTATGCACCCAAGGGTTGATTATGAGCAATTCTCCGAGCCCTCCACTCTTCATAGACAAGTTATGCATTTTGAAAAGCTGCTTCCTCAACATCTCGTGCAGCTTTTTCTCGTTGTTGGGCTGCCTGTCTTGCAGCCAAATCCACATTTTCATCATCTACAGTCATAATATCTTTGGTTGAGGATTGCCCCACGTTCTCTATATTATCAGGGAGATTTCTTTCCTTCCTCAGTTGTCGCAGTTGTTTCTCAATTTCTGGTTCGTATGGTAGCACTTCCTTCCTAGAATATCGAGTCATGCATCAATCTAACCTGTAGTCTGCGCACAATCAAAGAACAACAAGCGTAAAAGTAGAAAATTAAAATTAAAAAAAATTCCTTGGGCTTTATCCCTTGGGCTTTTACTTAGACATGACTTTCGACCCCCGAACGCGATCTGGGCTTTATCCCTTGGGCTTTTACTTAGACTTCAAAGCTCCAAATTAATCGAATTCAATCCGTAGCATCTACGTAGCTCAGAATCCTCCAACAAGGCATAAAACACAAAATTAGTGCAAAACTCTAGCGATTAAAGTTCAAACTCAATTTAAGTGCAGTAAATTAGAGTGCAATAAGCGACTAAAACACGAAATAATAGCCTACCATCAGATGTTATTTTGATGTTTTGATCATGCGAGCGAGTTCGTATGATATTTTTAGGCCAGGTGAGTTTTGGACGTGTTTCAGAGTGTTTGGAAGAGTTCCAGTTTTGCTGGTTTTTTAACAGGTGCTTCAGGTCTTGCAAATGCGAGATTTTGTTCGCATTTTCAACCTTCACATTTGTGAGGTAGGAGTGGCATTTGTGAGGTTCACTGAGGTCTGTTAGTTTCGCATTTGTAAACACATTGTTCGCTTTTGCGATAAGGGGCCTGGGCTAAGCTAGATCACGTTTGCGATCAAAATGGGCTTTTGTGAAGGGCCTGATTTCGTAAATGCGAAGTCAGGGTCGTATTTGCGACATTTCCTGGGTTCATAAGGAGCCACATTTGCAATGGTTTGTATGCATTTGTGAGAGTTCGCGTTTGCGAACTCTATATCACATTTGCGACATCTGCACCTGAACAAAAGGGCTGGAAGACGGGATTTTCTTTTATATCTTTGAACCCAAGACTCGGTAGGAGGTGGTTTGGAGAGGAGATTTCACATACAATCACTAGGTAAGTGATTTTGATCAATTTTCAATTATATTACATGATAATATATGAGATTAAACATCAAAATTATGAGACTCGAAGGGAAATTTCGGGGATATTTGTCTATGTTTTGAAAAATAAAAATTTGAGATTTGAGAGTCGAATTGGACTCGAATATGAAAACAAAATACATATATAGACTCGTGCGGGTTATGGGTAGTCAAGATCTACCGTTGTACTCGAATTTTGACCAGGCGAGTCCGGGTGTTACAACCCGTAACTGCGTATGTTAGATTACGCCGTAAGGTAGTCTATATATAGGGCCAAAGAACCAGAAAAGAGTTCAAAAGTTAAGGAAAAGAGCAAAAGGCTTCGCAGAGTTGGGTATGCTACCGCAAAACTCACATGCGGGCCGCATATCTAACACTGAAATCGCAGACCAAGACAGACTTCTGGACAAAGACCAGTGCCAGAAATGCAGTCATAAGTGCGATCGCATTTCTGGAATGTGAACCGCAAATCAGGCCTCCTGTACCGCAGAATGAGACAAATTTCTGGGCTGAATTTCATGTCCAAAATGCGAACCACATGTTGGTTCTGCGACGTAAATGCGGTCACAGACGTGTAGGCATCAGACACGTGTGTCACTTATTTACTGACCTATAAAAGGGGCATACACCAGTTATTTCACCATTTTCTGAAACCCAAACCGAGTAGAACCCCGGCAACCCCTTCTCAAAGAATCCCACACAAGCCCTAATCAATTTCCCTCTCTTCCGAGTTCTAATTGGGGGAAGGAATCTAGAGATTGAAGGATTAAGGAGAAACCCTAACTGATTTTCCTCTCTTTCAAGCCTTACTTGAGAGCGAAACCTAGAAGTTGAAGAACCAAGGAAGACGGCTCTCATGCATTCTTTCTCCTGGGAATTCATGGTATTTTGTTCTATGCATATAAAAACTCATGTAAGCTAGGAGTGCTCATATTGTTTCCCCTCTTACAGGAGGATTGAGGTGTTGTTATTTCTTCGACCTTACGTCACCATGAAACTATGATTCATATGAGTCCAGCATGCATTATCTATTTTACTCTACCGAGCCCCGCTATAGTCGGCCGGGTATGGAACCTATTGTGAAACTATACGTATGTATATGTTTCATTTTACCGAGCCGCGCTATAATCGGCCGGGTACGGCACCTATTATGTAATCACTGATCAGTTTGGTATGATGATGATGAGGCCCACAGAGGCGTATGTATATGATGATGATAAGGCCCACAGAGGCGTATGTATATAATGAATTTAAAAAGGATATATATGTATATGCATATGCATATCAGGCATGTCATGATTCGTCGCCCTCCGAGGCATCCACGGTACAGGTTGTTTGTTTCTTATCCTGATGCATATTACTGTTCTTATATTATGTTCCTGTCTTACATACTCACTACATTATCCATACTGACGTCCTTTTTTTTGTGGATGCTACATGTCGTGCTGCAGGTCCGGGCAGACAGATAGACGAGGCTCCCCCAACACAGTAGGCTTTCTAGTTCAGCGGATATTGGCGAGATCCATCCTTCGGACTTGCCGTAGTTTTGGTATGCATTTTTGTCATAGGCATTATGGGCATGTCGGGGCCCTGTTCCAACACAGGTTGCATCATGTATGTTCCAGTAGAGGCTCATGGACAAGGAGTGGGTTTATGTATAGTTTGATTGCCTTGTCGGCAAATGTATTTTGTTGTATAGTTTTGCATCGCAGCCTTAAGGGCCATGTTATATATATGTATGTTCATGTTAATGTATGGTATTTCAGTTGATTATGATCATGGTTTGCTATTCATACGGGCATCATAAGCCTTATAGACAATATGGGAAGTTAGAGGAAAAATATGCCGACACTCGTCGAGTAGGGTCCGGGTGCCAGTCGCGGCCCTCCGGCTTGGGTCGTGACAATCTTGGTATTAGAGCAGGTCGTGTACGAGGGATTGTCTATGAGCCATGTCTAGTAGAGTCCTGATCATGGGTGTGTAGTGCGCAACATTTATAATCAGGAGGCTGCCTGACATTTAGGATTGTTACCTTCTTTTTAAATCTGGATCGTGCGTAGAGCTGAGTCGTAAGTGTTCGTCCCTAACATTCATCTTGTTTACCTACAGCGATGCCTTCAACTAGGATGCAAGCAAATAGTTGTCTCGATACAGATGCGGGAGAGGGTACCAGTCAGGTGCCCCAAGCTAAACAATGCCAAAGTGATCCTCAGAGTGAGATGTCGTCTTGGACCTCATCTACTCCTCCTTCCCCAGAGGATATTAGAAGCCACCCAGCATATCCAGTTCCTTTATCTGGTACTACAGACCAGGATTTGTGGATTGCGATACAGTTGTTGACTAGCTTGATAGCTTCTCAGACTCAGAGGCAGAATACCGGTGCTGCTGATAAACCAGTTAGTGCCAGAGTTCGTGTTTTTGTTAATCTAGATCCTCCGGTGTTTACCGGGTCAGACCCCGAGGATTCATCGCACACTACGGGTTATACATGCTAGTGATACGGAGGCAGTAGAATTGGCTTCCTACCGATTATGGGATCTAGCCATTTTCTGGAATGACAATTGGGAAAGATCCAGGGGTTCGGATGCTTCCCGACCTGTGTGGAATGAATTTTCTGAGGGGTTTCTTCGTCACCACCTGCCAGTTGAGGTATGACGAGCTAGAGCTGATAAATTTTTGAACCTTAGACAAGGTAACATAAGTGTGCGAGAGTACAGTATGCAGTTCGATTCATTAGCAAGGTATGCTTCCCATATGGTGGCCGAGATGAATGATAAGGTTCACTTGTTCGTGAACGGATTGGGATCACATCTGATAAATGAGTGCACGACAACATCTTTGATAGAGGGCATGGATATTTCCCGTATTTAGGCTTATTCCCAGACATTAGAGGGTCGTAAGCGCCAGCAAAGAGTAAACAGGGAACATGATAGAGGCTAGCATAAGAGGACGAGATTTGCAGGGTATTATGGTGACTTCAGAAGTAGTATCAGGCCCCAGTTTTCGTGGAGTTCGGCAGCACCTGTAGCTAGTGCTCCTCCACAGTTTCAGAGACCTCGATATGATTGACTTACCTATTCGAGTCCAGGTTAGAGTTCGCGGGCATCAGGCTCGCAACATCACAGGGACAATAGTCAGACGAGGTCCCCAGTGCCTTGTTGTGATCAGTGCGGCAAGGCCCACTTTGGACCATGCCGTCGAGGTTCCGATGCATGTTATTCTTGCGAACAGCCTGGTCATATGATGCGGGATTGTCGTAACAGAGGAGGCGGTGGTATGGCTCAGTCGACTAGATCTATGTCTGGTACTTCCTTATCAATTCGACCTCCAGCACGGTGTTTTCAGTAGCCAGCAGGTGGTGGTAGAAGTAGAGGAGCAGTGCCGAGTTCGAGTGGTATTCAGAATTGAATATACGCTCTAGCAGGTTGACAGGATCTTAAGTCATCTCCGAATGTTGTTACAGGTATATTATCAGTGCTTTCTTATGATGTATATGCGTTGATTGATCCCGGATCTACATTATCATATGTTACACCCTTTGTGGTTGATAAGTTTGACGTCGAACCTGAATCAATAAGTAAACCATTTGCGGTATCTACTCCAATAGGAGATTCTGTGATTGCTAGAAGGGTATACAGAGGTTGTACTGTGACAATTTATAATCGTCATATCTCGGTAGATTTATTTGAATTAGAAATGGTTGATTTCAATGTAATAATGGGAATGGATTGGTTGGTTTCATGTTACGGAAATGTTGACTGTCATACAAAGATGGTTAAATTTCAATTTCCTAGTGAATCCATCCTTGAATGGAAAGGGAACATTGCTACACCGAAAGGTAGGTTTATTTCCTATCTTAAGGCAAGGAAGATGATCTCAAAGGGTTACATCTATCATCTCGTTCGTGTGCTGGATGTGGAGGCGAAGCCACCTACTCTACAATCAATCCCCGTGGTTAGTGAATTTCCAGATGTTTTCCCAGATGAACTCACAGGTCTTCCTCCTGAAAGGGAAATTGAGTTCGGCATTGATGTATTGCCTGATACTCACCCGATCTCTATCTCTCCATACGGAATGGCCCCATCAGAGTTGCGAGAGTTGAAAGTGCAGTTGAAGGACTTGCTGGATAAAGGCTTCATTAGGCCTAACACTTCACCTTGGGGTGCACCAATCTTGTTCGTGCGGAAGAAAGACGGGTCGTTGAGGATGTGTATCGTTATCGATAGTTGAATAAGGTCACTATAAATAAATATCCACTTCCAAGGATTGACGACCTGTTTGACCAACTTCAGGGTGCCAAATATTTTTCCAAGATTGACCTACGTTCAGGGTACTTTCATATGAGGGTCAAGGAGAAGGATATTCCAAAAACAGCCTTTCGGACGAGATATGGGCATTTTGAGTTCTTGGTAATGTCGTTCGGGCTAACAAATGCCCCGGCAGCTTTCATGGATCTCATGAATACCGTATTCAGGCCTTATCTTGATGTGTTCGTGGTTGTATTCATTGATGACATTCTAGTTTATTCCAGTTCACAGACAGAACATATGGGCCACTTGCGGATAGTATTACAGACCCTTCGGGATCGCAAGTTATATGCGAAGTTCTCCAAATGTGAATTCTAGTTGAACTCAGTAACATTCCTAGGCCATGTGATATCTGATGAGGGCATTAGTGTCGACACTCAAAAGATCGACGCAGTGAAGAGTTGGCCAAGACCCACAACACCGTCAGAAGTCCGCAGTTTTCAAGGGCTAGCAGGATATTATAGGAGGTTTGTAGAAGGGTTTTCCTCTATATCGGCACCATTGACCAAGTTAACACAGAAAGCTACAAAGTTCCAATGGTCCGACGCTTGTGAACATAGTTTCCAGGAATTAAAGAATCGGTTGATCTCCGCACCAGTACTGACTCTTCCAGAGGGAACAACAGGGTACGTGGTATATTGTGATGCTTCAGGTGTAGGTTTGGGATGCGTATTGATGCAACATGGGAAGGTGATTGCTTATGCGTCAAGACAATTGAGGAAGCATGAAAAGAATTATCCAACCCATGATTTGGAATTGACTACAGTAATATATGCTTTGAAGATATGGCGGCACTACTTATACGGCGTCCATGTTGACATCTACACATATCACAAGAGTTTGCAGTACCTCTTTAGTCAAAAGGAGTTGAATTTGAGACAACGACGTTGGCTCGAATTACTAAAAGACTACGATGTCGAGATATTGTATCATCGCGGTAAAGCCAATGTTATAGCAGACGCTCTCAGCCATAAGTCAATGGGAAGTTTAGTACACATTGAAACAGGTAAATGGAATTTGACTAAAGAACTTCATCAGCTGGCCAATATGGGAATCAGATTGTTAGACTCTGAGGACGGGGGTGTCACTGTGCAAAATACATCTGAATCATCTCTGGTAGCCGAGGTAAAAGCACGGCAATATGAAGATTCCACCTTGGTACAATTGAGAGAGGGCATTCAGCAGGGTAAGATTTAGCTTTTGAGATCAGATGGGATGGAACACTGAGATACCAGGGCCGATTATGCATGCCTAATGTAGCAGGGTTGCGAGAGAAGATTATGAAGGAAATTCATCAGTCCCGATATTCCATCCATCCCAGTTCAACGAAGATGTATCATGCTGCCAAGGAGCAGTATTGGTGAGATAGCATGAAGAAGTCTATTGCAGAATTTGTAGCCCAGTGTCCCAATTGTCAACAGGTAAAGATAGAACATCAGAAACCCAGTGGATTGCTCCAGAATATAGAAATTCCAACCTGGAAATGGGAGGTGATCAATATGGAGTTCATTATTGGATTACCTCGCTCTTATCATAAGTTCGACTCCATCTAGGTGATAGTTGACTGACTTACAAAATGTGCCCATTTTCTGCCAGTTAAGACAACTTACACAGCTGAAGACTATGCAAAGCTGTATATCAAGGAGATTGTTAGACTTCATGGTGTGCTGGTGTCTATTATATCAGACCGAGGAGCTCAATTTACAGCGAAGTTTTGGAAATCATTTCAGAATGGTTTGGGTACACAGGTGAATCTCAGCACGGCTTTTCATCCGCAGACTGATTGGTAGGCTGAACGTACTATCCGGACACTGAAAGATATGCTACGAGCATGTGTCCTAGATTTTAAGGGAAATTGAGATGACCATCTTCCACTCATAGAATTTGCCTACAATAATAGCTACCACTGCAATATTAAGATGGCCCCATACGAGGCACAGCACGAGAGGAGATGTAGATCACCAGTTGGATGGTTCGAAGTCTGTGAAACTGAGTTATATGGGCCAGATCTGATCCACCAAGCCATCGAGAAGGTAAAGGTGATACAGAAACGATTGAAAACGGCACAAAGCAGGCAAAAGTCCTATTCTGATGTCCGACGTAATGATTTGGAGTTTAAGGTTGGTGATTAGGTGTTCCTGAGAGTCTCACCAATGAAGGGTGTCATGCGTTTTGGTAAGAAAGGTAAGCTGAGTCCAAGGTATATCGGTCCGTATAAGATCCTTCGATGAATTGGACATGTGGCTTATGAGTTAGAATTGCCATCCGAATTGGAATTTGTCCATTCGGTATTCCATGTATCGATGTTAAGAAGATGTATAGAAGATCCTTCTCGAGTCGTCCCTATCAAAGATGTACAGATTACAGAGGATCTTTCATATGAAGAGGTACTAGTGGCTATACTAGACCGACAAGTTTGCAAGCTAAGAACAAAGGATGTAGCTTCCGTTAAGGTATTGCGGAGGAGTAAGAATACGGAAGAAATGACATGGGAGGTAGAGGAGGATATGAAGTCTAAATACCCATACCTGTTCCAAAATGGAGATAATGAGGGTGCCGAGGGAACGCAGAATGCATTGAAAGGAGAAACGTCTTTACGAGGTAAGCAATAACTTGAGAATACTCGTTCTTAATGCAAAATGATAATATGCCGGTAATATACATGTCCATGAGTTTGCATACTCTTGTAGGACCGTATTTTAAGAAAAATCCCCGTAAAACTTTACATTCGAGGATGAATGTTCCTAAGGGGGGGAGAATGTTACAACCCGTAATTTCGCATGTTACATTACGCCATAAGATAGTCTACATATAAGGGCCTAAGAACCGGAAAAAGAGTTCAAAAAGTCAAGAAAAGAGCAAAAGGCTTCGCAAAGCTGAGTATGCTACCGCAAAACCCACCTGCGAGCCGCACATCTAACACTAAAATCGCAGACCGAGACAGATTTCTGGACAATGACCAGTGCCAGAAATGCGGTCATAAGTGCGATCGCATTTTTGAAATGCGAACCGTATATTATGCCTAATGTGTCGCAAACTGAAACAGATTTCTGGGCAGAAATCTATGTCAGGAATGCGGTCAGTATGCGATCACATACTGAAAATGCGGATCGCAAATCAGACATTCCTCATCGCATAGTGAGACAGATTTTTGGGCAGAGTTTCGCGTCCAGAATGCGAACCGCATGTTGGTTCTGCGACGAGAATGCGATCGCAGACGTGAAGGCATCCGACACGTGTGTCACGGAATTGCCGACCTTTAAAAGGAGTATAACCCAGATATATCACCTTTACTTCCTACCTTAAAAGCCAAACGAAATAGAGAGCCCTGCAACCCTTCTCAAAGAATCCAACACAAGCCCCAATCAATTTCCCTCTTCCAAGTTCTAATTGGGAAAAAGGATCTAGAGATGGAAGCACCAAGGAAAAACCCCAACTGATTTTTTCCTCCTTCAAGCCGTAAATTGGAGTAAAACCTAGAGGATGAAGAACCAAGGAAGAGGGCTGAGTTATCCAGCATGCAAGGTAAGCTACTGCTCTTTTCATACATTCTTTCTCCTAGGAATTCATGGTATTACGTTCCATGCATGTAAGAACTCATGGGATGGTGATCGGAAGCCATAGGTTTAAGTTAATCACTAGTAATGGACTGGGTTGTGGTTGTTTTGGGTTGCTGATGGGTTGCATGTCTTACTACTATCGTTGTGGAGTTTTGGAGGAAGAAGGGTGTGGAGAAACACCATATAAATTTAGGGTTGTGGTTGATTGTAACTATAACGTTTAGAGGATAACGATAGAATCGTTTCATTCATTGTAGACTAAGAAATTATGACACTGCGTAGCTTTAAATTGGCGCAGAGAGTACCAGGTATGTGAGACTATTCCTTTCTTTCTTTTGCACGACTCGTATTGTACATCATACAATGAACGAGCCCTCAAAGATACTCTACTCTTAGAAGGTAGGAGTGCTTGTATTGGTTCCCCTCTCATGGGAGGATTGATGTATATTATTTCTTCGACCTTACGTCACCAGAAGTACAATTCCTATGTGTCTGGCATGCATTATCTATTTTACTACACCGAGCTGCTATAGTCGGCCGGGCAGGCACCTATTGTGCAAATGTATGTTTTACCTTACTAGTCGCGCTATAGTCGACAGCTATTTTACTACACCGAGCCGCGCTATAGTCGGCCGGGCAGGCACCTATTGTGCAACCACTGGTCAGTTGGGTATGATGATGATGAGGCCCACAAAGGCGTCTGTATATGATGATGATGAGGCCCACAGAGGCGTATATATATATATATATATATGATTTTAGAAAGGATATATGTATATGCATATGCACATCAGGCATTCCATGGTTAGTCGCCCTCAGAGGCATTCAGATGGTACAGGTTGTATGTTTCTTATCCCGACGCATGTTAATGTTCTTATATTATGATTTTCCTGTCTTACATACTCAGTACATTATTCGTACTGGCGTCCTTTTATTTGTGGACGCTGCACGTCGTGCTGCAGGTTCGGACATATATATAGACGAGGCTCCCCCACCACAGTAGGCTGTACAGTTTAGCGAATATTGGCGAGATCCATCCTTCGGACTTGCCGTAGTCTTGGTATGCATTTATGTTATTGGCATCATAGGCATGTCGGGGCCCTGTTCCGACACAGGTTGCATCATGTATGTTCCAGTAGAGGCTCATAGACAAGGGGTAGGTTTATCTATAGTTGGATTGCCTTGTCGGCAAATGTATTTTGTTGTATAGTTTCTTCATCGCAGACTTGTTGGCCATGTTGTATAAATATGTATACGTTCATGTTATTGTGTGGCATTTCAGTTAGTTATCATTATTGTTTGCCATTCATATGGACAGTACAGGTCTTTTATATATAATAAGGAAAGTTAGATGAAAGGTATGTTGGCGCCCGTGGAGTAGTGTCCGGGTGCCAGTCGCGGCCCTCCAGCTTGGGTCGTGATAGCAAGCTAAGAACAAAGGATGTAGTTTCCGTTAAGGTATTGTGGAGGAACAAGAATACGGAAGAAATGACATGGGAAGCAAAGGATGAGATGAAGTCTTAATACCCGAACCTGTTCCATAATGGAGATAATGAGGGTGCCGGAGGAACGCAGGACGCATTAAAAGGAGGAGCATCTTTACGAGGTAAACAATAAATTGAGGATACTCTTTCTTAATACAAATGGTAATATACAGATCATGTACGTGTCTATAAATTTGCATAATCTATGAGGACCATACGCTAAGTTAACTGCTTGCCAGTTTGTCCTCTATTTATAAGAGAAACTCAACCGTAATCCAGAATGAGTAAAATCCTCGTAAACCATTACATTCGAGGACGAATGTTCCTAAGGGGGGGAGAGTGTTACAACCCGTAATTTCATATGTTAGATTACGCCGTAAGATAGTCTACATATAAAGGCCTAAGAATTGGAAAAAAAGAGTTCAAAAGTTAAGAAAAGAGCAAAAAGGCGTAGCAAAGCTGGGTATGCTACCGCAAAACCCACATGCGAGCCGCATATCTGACACTGAAATCGTAGACCAAGACAGATTTCTGGACAAGGATCAAAGCCAGAAATGTGGTCATAAATGCGGTCGCATTTCTAAAATGCGAAGCGCATATTGCACTTAATGCATCGCAGACTGAAACATATTTCTAGGTAGAAATCTACGTTAAGAATGCGCTCAATATGCCACCGCATTTCTAGAATGCGGACCGCAAATAAGACATCCTTCATCGCATAATGAGACAGTTTTTGGGCCACGGTTCGCGTCCAAAATGCGAACCGCATGTTTGTTCTGCGACGTAAGTGCGATCGCAGACTGGTAGGCGACAGGCGCGTGCATCACTTATTTACCGACCATTAAAAGGAGCATAAACCAGCTATTTCACCATTTCTAAAACCCAAAACCAAGTAGAACCCCCTGCGACCCCTTCTCAAAATCCCACACAAGCCCTAATCAATTTCCCCTCTTCTTCAAGCTCTAATTGAGAGTGAAGTCCAGAGTTTGAAGAACCAAGGAAAGACCCTAACTGATTTTCTCTCTCTTTCAAGCCCTAATTGAGAGTAAGACCTAGAGGTTGACGAACTAAGGAAGAGGGCTGAGAAATCCAACATGCAAGGTGAGTTACTGCTCTCTTTCATACATTATTTCTCCTGGGAATTCTTGAAAATTCGCTTTATGCGTATCGAAAGTCGTGGGTTCAAGTTAATTACTGGTAATGGACTGGGTTGTGGTTGTTTTGGGTTGCTGATGGACTGCATGTTTTACTACTACTTTTGTGAAGTTTTGGAGAATGAAGGGTGTGGATAAACACCATATAAATTTAGGGTTGTGGTTAATAATAACTGTAACGTTTAAAGGGTAACGATAGAATCGTTTCTTTCATTGTAGACTAAGTAATTGTGACAATGCGTAGCTTCAAATTGGCGCAGAGAATACTAGGTATGTTAGACTATCCCTTTCTTTCTTTTGCACGACTCCGATTATACATGATACATTGAACGAGCCCCCCAAAGATGCTCTACTCTTAGGAGCTAGGAGTGCTTATTTTATTTCCCCTCTTACGGGAGGATTGATGTGGGTTGTTTCTTCGACCTTACGTCATCTTGAAAGGTTCAGAAAGTGTGATTCCAATGAGTCTAGCATGCATTATCTATTTTACTCCACTGAGCCGCGCTATAGTCGGCCGGGTATGGCACCTATAGTGCAATACCTGATCAGTTGGGTATCATGATGATGAGGCCCACAGAGGCGTATGTATATGATGATGATGAGGCCCACAGAGGGGTGCGTGTGTGTATATATATATATATATATATATGTATATTTTAAAAGGATATATGTATATGCATATGGACGTCAGGCTTTCATGGTTAGTCGCCCTCAGGGGCACTCAGAAGGTACAGGTTGTATGTTTCTTATCCCGACGCATATTATTGTTCTTATTTTATATTTTCCTATCATTACATACTCAGTACTTTATCCGTACTGACGTCCTTTCTTCTGTGGACGCTGCATGTCGTGCTGCAGGTCCGGACAGACATATAGACGAGGCTCCCCCACCGTAGTAGGCTGCCCAATCCAGCGGATATGGGCGAGATCCATTCTTGGGACTTGCCGTGGTCTTGGTATGCATTTTGTTATAGGCATTATGGGCATGTTGGAGCCCTGTTCCGACACAGGTTGTACTGTTTGTCTCCTTGTAGAGGCTCATTGACAATAGACAAGGGGTTGATTCATGTATAGTTAGAAATTGCCTTGTTGGCAAATGTATTTTGTTGTGTAGTTTCTGCATTGCAGCCTTGTTGGCCATATTACATATGTACGTACATGTTATTATCGGAAAGTCCAAGCTTATTATGATTATCGTTTGTTATTTATACTAGCCTCGTCGGTCCTTATAGACAATAAGAGAAGTGTGAAGACAGGTACGTCGGCACTCGGCAAGTAGGGCCCGGGTGCCAGTCGCAGCCCTCCGGCTTGGGTCGTGAAACTTTCAATGAAGTCGATGACTTCAATCACTGCATCAATATTTGCTGCCTGACAAACCTAGGCTTCAAAGGAAGCATCTTCACTTGGTGGAATGGGAGAGCAGACAGAATGCATCTTCAAAAGATTAGACAGATGTTTAGCAAACCTAAACTTCCAACAAGCCTTCCCAACAATTGAAATCACACATCTTTCCAAAATTGGCTCGGATCACAGTCCTTTTTTCCTGCAATTGAATAAGGAATCAAAAACAATCAGAACGCCTTTTAGATTCCTTAATTTCTGGACTAAGCAGGAAACCTTTGAAGCAGTAGTAAGAGAAAATTGGCAGGCAGATTTCATGGGGACCCCTTCATCCTCATAAATGACAAGCTCAAAAAGCTAAAAAGTGCTTTAACTCTCTGGAGCAAAGCAACATATGGAGACATCTTCCAAAACATACTAAGCATGGAAGAAGTGGTCTTAGTACATGAAAAACAATTTGATTAAAGACCAACTGCTCAAAACAAGGAAAGGCTGCAAAAGGTGCAACCACAAATGATCAGGTACCTAGCTATTGAAGAACAATTCTGGAAGCAAAAAGCAGGAATGGCTTGGTTCAAAGATGGGGACAGAAACACCAAATTCTTCCATGCTCTAGTAAATGGCAGAAGAAAAAGTTTTTAGTTAAGAAGAATTCAAAACAGTGCAGGCAACTGGATTGAGGAGGAGGAACAGATAGTGGAAGAAGCCATCAACTTCTTCAAGGAACAATTCACAGAAAGAACCACTCCCTCTGATTTCAGAATCTTAGAAAACATACAGCAAATGATTGACACACAACAAAATGCAAAACTGATCAAAATCCCAACAAAAGAGGAAACCAAGCAAGCTATTTTTAGTCTTAATGGGGACAGTGCAGGAGGGCCAAATGGTTTTACCAGTCTATTCTATTAAACATGCTGAGGAATCATAGGGGATGACATTCAAAACATGGTTGCTGCTTTTTTCACAAGAAGACAACTACCAAAATGTGTAACTCACACAAATTTGGTACTGATACCTAAGAAAAAGGAGATAGAGACATTCTCTGGCTTGCGACCCATAAGCCTTAGCAACTTCATCAACAAGATCTTCTCCAGAATCATACATGAAAGGATGCTGGTCATACTGCCTACTCTCATCTCCCAAGAACAAGCAGGATTTGTGAAAGGCAGAACTATAGTAGAAAATCTCCTCTTACCACAGGAAATCATCACTAACATAGGACAAAGAACAAGAGTAGGGCCAAACGTCGTCATCAAGCTAGACATGACCAAGGTTTTTAATAGATTATCCTGGCTATTCATGACCAAAGTCTTAAGGAAAATGGGCTTCAATGAAGTCTTCATTGGAATGATCTTTGACATCATGGGCAACAACTAGTATTCAATTCTCGTCAATGGTCAGCCAAATGGTTTTTTCAAATCGACAAGGCAAGTTAAACAAGGAGACCCACTATCTCCAACACTGTTTATCATAGCTGCTGAAGCCCTTTTAAAAGACTGAATGCACTCCATCATAATCTTTATTTCAGAGGCTTTGGAATGCCAAAAAGAGTCCAAAAATCAATCACCTGGCCTATGCAGATGATATGATCATCTTCACATCCTCAGATGCCACCTCTTTACAGCTGATAATGGAGGTTCTGAGTGCATATGAAGCAACTTCAGGTCAACAGGTCAACAACAGTAAATCTGCTATCTTTTTGCATCTCTCAGCCAATATTGAAGTGGTATCAAAAGTTGAAAGAATTACAGGCATTGGAAGACAGAACCTCCCATTCACCTATCTAGACTGCCCAATGCACTACTCCAGGAAAAGGATCATATATTATCAGGACACAGTTAATAAGGTACAAGACAGACTCCAATCTTGGAAAGGCAAATTGCTCTCAATTGGAGGCAGAGCTATCCTGATCAAGCATGTTGTGCAAAGCATGCCAGTGCACTTGTTATCAGCAGTAAACCCTCAAAAGCAAGTAATCAACAATCTCCACAAGCTCTTTCCACAATTCTTTTGGAGTAGCACAGTTGGAGGAAACAGCAGACACTGGTCGTCATGGAATAACCTATGCATTCCTTCTGAAGAAGGAGGTGCAGGATTCAGATCTCTACATGACATGTCCAAGGCACTATTCTGTAAACTATGGTGGAACTTCAGAACTAAGCCTAGTCTCTGGAGTGCATACATGTGTCAAAAATACTGTAAAACACTAAATGCAGTAATTGTTCCTTGGAAAAAAGGATCACTAACCTGGAAGAAAATGCTAGAATGCAGAGAAATCATAGAACACCAAATTGCCTGGCAAATCAAAATGGGATCATCACTGTTCTGGTATGATAATTGGACCAGGTTGGGAGCATTATATTTCATAGTGCCAACAAGCTTCCCAATTGATGAATCAATTCACAATGGGAACAATGTCCTGCAAAATGGTGATTGGAACATGCAACAACTGTCAGAAGCTTTGCCACAAGAAATGGTGGAACACATAACAACTTCATTAAGGCCACCAAACATGGAAGACACTCTAGACATCCCATTTTGGATGCTACAAAATCAAGGTCAATTCACAGTCAAAACAGCTTGGGAATACCTCAGAAGAAGAGAAGATACAAAAAGAGCTTACAAGATGATATGGGTTAAAGGGCTTCCTTTCAAGAATTCCTTCTTCATGTGGAGAGTCTGGAAGGCAAAACTTCCATTAGATGATCTTTTGAAAAGATGGGGATATCATTTGCCTTCCAAATGCTAGTGCTGCACTGAACCAAAAGAGGAAACCATGATACACCTCTTCTTCAACTCCACCACTGCCACTAAGGTATGGAAGTATTTTCTACAAAGAGCAGGAATAGCACTTGATGGACTAACATTCCAGCAAGCAATAACAAAATGCTGGACAGCACAAGTAGTCAACAGAATCAAAGCAGTGCTGCAGGCTCTTCCCTCTTGCATTGTATGGGAGCTCTGGAAAAGAAGAAATAGTTACAAGCATGGAGTACCAATCACAACTGGCAGAGTCATATATCAAATCTCCACAACACTACAAGCAATAGTCAAAACGAGAAAGCCAGTAATCAATGTCCCTCACATATGGCGCGACCTCCTACACATGCTAGAAAACTACACCCCAAAAATAAATTTCAGCAAAGTATTGTGGTATATCCCAAAGCCTGGATGGGTAAAGATCAACACTGATGGAGCATCAAAAGGAAACCCTAGAAGAAGCTCAATTGGATACTGTGTGAGAAATGAAACAGGGGATTTAATATATGCACTAGGCACAGAAATCACAGAAGGAACAAACACAGTAGCAGAAGCAACAGCCATCAAAGAAGCTCTGAGATACTGCAAATCACAAGGTCTCACTCACATATGGCTACAAACAGATTCCATGCTACTGAACAATATCATAAATGGCAACTGGAGACCACCCTGGTGCATAGTTGATCAAACAGAAGAAATCCTCCAATTAAAATAATCCCTCACACTAATAGGAACTCATATTTATAGAGAAGGGAACAGGCTGGCATATCACCTAGCAAATCATGCACTAGAAGTGGGAAGAATAGAGTGCCAACACTTCTGCCAACTGGACACAGTAGCTAGAAGAATCTTGAATGCTGATAAATCACAATGTCCTTACTTAAGAGTGAAAATAGCAAAATGACAAGTTACATACTATGTCAGGGTATTGTAGGACAGGAACCAAACAAGGATCACAAAAAAGATCAAAGAAGAATGAAAATCTGGATTAACAGCAGAATGATCACATTTTCAATTTTCACTAAAAATTACAGTTGGCTTTTATATGCAGGTTGGATGAAGAATAGGCTGGAATCATACTCTTGTTTCCATGAAATGAATGTCTCAGTTTTGCAGGAGGACTGGAATGCAAAAAGGACATAAGGAATGCTCTTTTCACAGGAGGATGCAGCAACCTCAATCAATATTGCAGAGATATTGCAGAAACACTGACAGTAAAAGACAACAAGAGCAGCTAACTGGGACCAAAAATAACAGAGACAGCAGTGGAGAAGCAACTCAGCAACAACTGCAAAATTCAGTGTCACACCAGTCAACCAAATAGATACAACAAAGGAAGCATAGCAGATATAGCACAAGACCACAACAGACTAAATTGCATCATTCCCCTTCTCCCTGTTCCCTCATAACTCCACTGATCATTTTGCAGGAACACTGGCACTCTTAATGGATTTTTAAAGAAGTAGAAGTCTGCAGAGACAACAAAATCAAAGGGCAGTGGTTCCACCAACTTTCAAGACATTCACTGTTGCAGGAGTACTGTGATTTAGCATCAATTGCGGATTCATTTACATTTGAAGTAGAAGCAGAGATAGCAACAGATTCAACCAAAGACAGTGGGAATGGGAGACAAATTGTCAGGAGAAACAAACAGTGCCTAGCCCTCAAAGCAACAGAACAAACTAACAGAGCAATGCATCTTTCACAGGAACCACAAAATGCAAAAATCACCCATCTCAGCAACAGAAGCAGTGGAAACAGAAGCAGTGGGCAACAATGCAGTAGAAGCAGCAAGAACTCCAGCAACTATTGCCATATGAGCAGAACACAGCTTTCAAGCAAAAGTAGCACTAGCAGAACACGATTGTTATCTGAGCAGCAGCAAACTATGGAAACACTGCAACAATCATTCACTATCAGTACCAACATCAACAACAACAGGAATGCCAAAAACAACCATAACAGCAACAGTGGCACCATCAGTGGCACCATCAGTAACATCAGAGCCATCACTAAACTCACATCAGCTACAACAAACAAAACAACATTCTTCATCAATAACATCAGGGACAATCACCACATGAAAGCTGCAAAAAGGAAACATTTCAAATCTTCAACACAATCATGCAAACATCATCAACATCACCAGCAATTACACAGAAATAACAGACCTCTTAGAGGTAACTGTCCATATAGGTTTAGGTAATTGGCGCAATTGCGTTGTGTGGTATTAGCACCTCCAGTGCTCAGTCTAACGCAATTACATCAATCACCATGTTCCTACACCAACAGTACTCCTCACTGGATCACCACACTTCCCAAACATAAGCACCCCAACATCCCAGTCACTTCTCATTGGATCAGCACTGGATCAACACTTCTTTGCAGTATCAGAAGCAACAGGAAAATTAGCAGTAGCATTATCAGCAAGAGCAGCAGCAGTGTAAACAACATGACATCAAAAATCAGACTTAGAGCTAGCACTAGAGTCAACAACATAACTAACATTCAATCATCAAGCCATATTCTCATCAGGATATCCAGTCACTTTAATATAAATGCAGCAACAGATAGACACTCCAAACACTCCAAGTTCACAGGACAATCAACCATACGTCAACAACATTGCCAGCAAATCCACAGAATCAAGAACTCTCTTAAAAGCAGCAGCCCACATAGGAACACATTATTGAAACAGTTGCATTGTGTGGTATCAGCACCTAGAGTGCTCAATCTAATGCAACTGCATCAATCATCTTGTTCCTACACTCACAACACTCTTCACTGGAACATCAAAACTCAAAATCTTCACAGGCACAAACATCCCTGCCATTTCTGTACCAGGAGAAAAAGCAACATCAATAGAAAAAAGAAAGGAAACTACAGCACCACACCCTGCCAACCTTCAGTCAAACAGTAATACATAACAGCACAGATACTCCGATTGCACCAACACAGCAGATACAACAACAGCAGGTATTCCAGGAGCACCAGTGTTAGCACCACAAGTACCATTGTCAAACTGACCAGTAGAAACAACAACATTGTGAGACAAGACAGCAGCAACATAAGCAAGCCACAGTGTGAAAGGAAGCAGGTAGCAGCTGCTACTACAAGCAGGATTACAAACAGCAGTAATCAAAGGAGGCTCAATAGTAGTTTCATCATCACCCTCTGGCCTGTTACACTTCAAGCTCAACCCACAGACAGCAACACCATCAGGGGAGGTAAGGTTCATGTCCCCCTCCGTTTCTGTAATATTTTGCTAATTAATAAATACTCTATTTACCAAAAAAAAAAACAACTAGTAGACCGCTTGGAACAGATGCGGGAGAGGGTACCAGTCAGGTGCCCCAAGCTAGAGAAGGCCAAAGTGAGCCTCAGAGTGAGATGCCGTCTCGGACCTCATCTACTCCGCCTTCCCCAGAGGACATTAGAAGCCACCCAGCATCTCCAGTTCCTCTATCTGGTACTACAGACCAGGACTTGCGGACTGCGGTACGGTTGTTGACTAGCTTGGTAGCTTCTCAGACTCAGAGGCAGAATACCGGTGCAGCAAATAGACCGGCCAGTGCCAGAGTTCTGAATTTTATTAATCTAGATCCTCCAGTGTTTACCGGGTCAGACCCCAAGGAGGACCCGCAGACCTTTATTGATTAGATTCATCGCACACTGCGGGTTATGCATGCTAGTGATACGGAGGCAGTAGAATTGGCTTCTTATCGGTTACGGGACTTAGAAGTTTTCTGGTATGATAGTTGGGAAATATCCAGGGGTCTAAATGCTTCCCCACCTGTGTGGAAGGAATTTTCTGAGGCATTTCTTCGTCACTACCTACCAGTTGAGGTACGACGAGCCAGAGCTGATAAATTCTGAACCTTAGATAAGGCAACATGAGTGTGCGAGTACAGTATGCATTCTGATTCTTTAGCAAGGTATGCTCTCTATATGGTGGCCGAGATGAGTGATAGGGTTCATTTGTTCGTGAACGTATTGGGACCACATCTGATAAATGAGTGCACGACAGCCTCCTTGATAGAGGGCATGGATATTTCCCATATTTAGGCTCATGCCCAGACCCTAGAGGATCGTAAGCGCCAGCAGAGGGCAGATAGGGAGCAGGATAGGAGCCAGCATAAAAGGACAAGATTTGCAGGTTATTCTGGTGACATCAGAAGTAGTGTCAGGCCCCAGTCTTCGAGGAGTCCGGCGCCACCTGTAGCTAGTGCCCCTCCACAGTTTCAGAGACCTCGATATTGTCACGACCCAAGCCGGAGGGCCGCGACTGGCGTCGGACCCTACTCAACGGGCACCGGTGTGCCCTTCATCTAACTTTCCTTATTATCTATAAGGCTTGTCATATGCATATAATCTCGAACAATAATTATAATGAACTGAGACGTAATGCCATGATATGAACATACTCATATACATAATATGGCCAACAAGGCTGCAATGCAAAACCATAAAACAAAATACATACGTTTGCCGACAAGGCAATTCAACTGTACATAAGTCAACCCATCACTTGTCTTTGAATAAATTGACAATTGTCTATGAGCCTCTACAAAAACGTACATAATGCAACCTATGACGGAACAGGGCCCCGACATGCCCAAAACAGAATGCATACCAAGACTGTGGCAAGTCCGAAGGATGGATCTCGCCAATATCTGCTGAACTGGGTAGCCTACTGTGGTGGGGGAGCTTCGTCTATTTGCCCGCTCGGACCTGCAGCACGACATGCAGCGTCCACAAATAAAGGACGTCAGTACGGATAATGTACTGAGTATGTAAGACAGGAAACATAATGAAAGAACAATAATAAGCATCAGGGTAAGAGACATACAACCTGTACCATCTGAATGCCTCTGAGGGCGACTAACCATGTCATGCCTGACATGCATATGCATATACATATATTTATATCCTTTTGAAAATCATCATATACATATATACGCCTCCTTGAAGGCCTCATCATCATCTTATACATACGCCTCTGTGGGCCTCCTCATCATCATACCCAACTGATCAGTGGTTGCACAATAGGTGCCTGCCCGGTCGACTATAGTGCGGCGTGGTAAAGTAAAATAGATGTCGTCTATAGCATGACTAAATAGAGTAAACCATATATTTTCACAATAGGTGCCTGCCCGGCCGAGTATAGCGCGGCGCGGTAAAGTAAAATAGATAATGCATGTTGGACTCATAAGATTCATACTATCATGGTGCCGTAAGGTCGAAGAAATAATAACATATCAATCCTCCCATAAGCAGGGAAACAATATAAGTACTACTACCTTTTAAGAGTAGAGTATCTTTGGGGCTCGTTCATTGCATTATGTACAATCAGAGTCGTGCAAAAGAAGGAAAAGGATAGTCTCACATACCTTGTATATACTTCCCAACCTCAAGCTATGAATATTCCACGACTCATTAGTCTACAATAAGAGAAATGACACTACCATTATCGTTTAAGCGTTGTAACTATTATGTATCAACTGTAACCTATTTTGCGATAAAATGGACAACACCTCCCCTTTATATATGACTTCACACAAGTCAAAACAATCACCAAACAGCCCAAACAAAAACAATAAGAATTATATTGAGCCTCCCAAAATAGTCCACGCACAAAATAATCACTTCATACATACGATGGCCACCATAGTCGTGTCAAACGACCCGAAAATATTTCGAAGAACTATCAGCCCACAAACCTAAATCTATATGGTGTTTCTCCACACCCTTCTTCCTCCAAAACTCCACTAAAGAGTAGTAAGACACGCAGCCCAACAGTAACACAAAACAGTCCACAAAACAGTCCGCTACAATTGAATAACTCGAACTCATGGCTTCCGATCACCGTCCCGTGAGTTCTTACATGTATTGAACGAATTACCATGAATTAAAAGTAGAAAAAATTTATGAAAGAGAGCAGTAAACTCACCTTACTTGTTGGATAGCTCAGCCCTTTTCTTGGTTCTTCAAGCTCCAGGTTTCACCCCCAATTAGAACTTGAGAGAGAGGGAAAATCGATTAGGGTTTGTGTGGAATTTTTGGGGAGGGGTTGCAGGGGTTCAATTTCGATTTTGAAGTTCTGGAATAATAGTGAAATAACTGAGTTTAAAATCCCTTAAAGGTCCTCTCTTGACCTAACGTTTAAGTAAAATTGTGAACCTAAGTTGCGACAACTTTTGTCGACTTTTGTTTCATAACTCGTTTGACTTCAAGACTTATGAAACGGATATTATATGATTCAAATACCTTAAAACATGAACTCTTGGTAATGTTAATCACCTCTCAATTTACCCGAAAATACGAGTTACAACATCCTTAACTCGTTCATCTTCTAATATTTGTTAATCACCCTTATACACTCTTGCATCATTTAAGACCAATAGGACTAAACACTTATTATCTCAAAGGTAATTCTCTTCTCGGACCTATGTAGACTATCTTGCGGCGTAATCTAACGTGTACAAATATGGGTTATAACAGAAAGGTTGTTGTAGCTGAAGTCTTCTGGTGCAATCACACCTGCAAAACGTTGATCGCAGGTGCGAGCTGGGAAGCGCAGAAGTATAGTTTGGACTGGGTTTTGTGGAGTGCAGAAGGATTTTCGTAGGTGCGGACTCGCACCTGCGCGTGGAGGATCGCAGAAGCGGAGATGGGCTTGGAGTCACTGGTGTTACACCTCGTGTGTTCGTGCGTTGTCGTATCGTAAGGTTGCTAACATGGTAAGAAGGTATTTGTTTTTGAGGTATTTAAATAGGATGATAGTCATACGTTAAGTTTTGAAGTCAAATGAGTTGTGACACGGAAATTGAAAAAGTTTGTCGCAAGTTACGCTTGTAAATTTCACTGAAATTTGGGTCAAATGTGAAAGAGCTTTTCTCTCAATATACTTGGAGTTATGCGGTGATCCACCTATCAAATCGAAGATCTACAAGTCTAGTTTCCAGTGAATTTAACCGTTTGTCGATACGACATCCGAGTAGAAAGAAATTTGCATTTCCATACAAGGGTGCAAACTGCCACAGAACAGTGGGCCCCACTTAAGTGATATAAATAGAGGCCTCCAACGTTTTTGGCCCTCATTTTCATCAATACAAAACCCTAGATCAGCCCTTATACTCTCCCAAATTATTCTCCATCAATCACAATCAATTTCAAAGGCAAATCAAGTGATTACAACATAAGGAATCACATGACAATCATAATATCATAGACTTCTCGTTGTTTTGATTTTCGGAAGAAAGCTTTGTCTTGAAATAACTCAAGTTGTAGAGTATTATTCAACTTTTAAGGTATGATTTAACATTATATTCATCTCTTTGAGCCTTACAAGTAATTAAACCTAGAAATTGGGTAGAAACCCCCATAGAACGAGCTTTTGCGATTCTTATGAACTCTTATGGACTTGGCTTTCTTGTTGGGCCTATTGTTTTAACATGTTGCTTGGAGTTATGGTGGTATGTATAGGATTGCACTGATGAGGGGGAGTAGGAAAGTAAAAATTTTGTAGTGCTTTGCGGGAAAATTGAGCTACAAAAGAGCCTACGAACTTATGCCCGCGAGTTGCTTGCTTAAATGTCTAAGTGAAGACTCTCATGAGCTATGAGTTTGATTTGATCTCGAATTGTTCATTTTGTGTAGGTAGCCATTCATAAGGTATTCAAGGACCCGGAAGACGCGTATAGCTCTATCAACGAGGTATGTAGGGTCCTTCTTTATATTTTTCGGCATGACTAAAAATTGAATGAACGTTTATTGGATTGTTTCATCAAATACGAACTGCTCCACTCCAAATTGATAAATATGATTAAATCTACCCTTTTCACATGAATGACTCATATCGAAGAAGATTTAAGTATTCTCATCCTTCCTTGTTCATCACTCAAAGAGAATTAAAATTTCTTTTGTTCGTTCTTTTTCCAACGTCCATATTGATCATGGTTATTGATAGCTTGAACATGATGTCTACTTCAAATAAATCCGTACTACGTAACTTCCATGTTTCTTGTGCTGGTTGTCTCATGGTTGGAAACCAAAGGACGTAGGGACAATAAAGATAGTCGAAGGATAACGACAATAGGTCACTTCGACTCTTGTCATGATATCTCTTCTGAGGTCGGTCTTGCATTGCACTTATGTATATATATATATATGTGTGTTTATTTTCATTACCGAGCGGCGCTATAGTCGGCCGGGTAGGCACTTATATGTGCACCTAGACATGTTTCTTCTTTACCGAGCCGTGTTGTAGGCGGCCGGGTAGGCACGTAGCTGTGCATTGCCACTGATCAGTTGGGCAGAGATGATGTTGTGATGATGAGCTCACCCCACAGAGGGATTTATTATTATTGTTCTATGATATGATATATATATACCTCCATAGTGAGGAATGATTTTACGATCACGCATTTACATTTATGTTGTGGATATGGTCGCCCTCAGTGGCTTTGAACAGAGTTTCAGGTTATTTGTAAATCTCTTCTCATATTATTACTTATTTGTGCTTGTCCTTGCCGCCCTACATATTCAGTACATATTTCGTACTGACGCCTTTTTTGCGCTGTGTTCATGCCCACAGGTGCTGATAGACAGGCCGGCGTGCCTCCGCAGTAGGACACTGAGATCAGCGGTTGAGTGTCGCACTCCACTTCTTCGGAGTTGCTGGTTGTGAGTCTATAGGTACAGATGCATATGTATATGTATTGTTTTGGGGGTATGTCGGGGCCCTATCCCGACTTGTTGAC
>MCJB01043399.1:0-55338 GCA_002018475.1 Nicotiana obtusifolia
CGAATCGCAGAGGGTGATGAGCACAAGACGACGTGCGTGACAAGGTATGGGTCGTATGACTTCCTGGTGATGCCGTTCGGATTGACTAACGCACCAGCTACATTCTGCACCTTGATGAACCAAGTCTTCCGCGATTATATTGATGAATTCGTAGTGGTCTACTTGGATGACATCGTCGTATACAGCCAGAAATTGGGGGACCATCTGGAGCATTTGCGGAAAGTCTTATCCCAATTGCGGGAGCATGAACTATATGTGAAGCTGTCCAAATGCTCCTTCGCTCAGAAACAGATAGATTTCCTTGGGCATGTCATTGAAGAAGGGCGAATCAAGATGGATCAACAAAAGATCCAAGCTATCACTGATTGGCCGCCGCTTAAAGACATCCACGCCCTGAGGGCGTTCCTTGGCCTATGTAATTTCTATCGCCGTTTTGTGAGAAACTACTCCCTCATTGCTGTGCCCCTAACAGAACTCCTAAAGAAGGCCACACCTTGGGATTGGGCACCCAAGCGGGCAGAAGCCTTTAGCGCCTTGAAAGCGGCTATGTCTAGTAGCCCTGTTTTGGCCCTTCCTGATCTAGCCAAACCATTTGAGGTACAGACAGATGCCTCTGACTATGCACTTGGTGGAGTCTTGTTACAGGATGGGCATCCTGTAGCCTATGAAAGCCGGAAGCTAAAAGATGCAGAGCGGCGCTATGCCGCCCACGAAAAGGAATTGTTGGCTGTAGTTCATTGCCTGCGCCTTTGGAGGCATTATCTGCTAGGAACCCCATTCATAGTTAAGACAGATAACACAGCTGTTAGCCATTTTCTTACACAGCCAAAGCTGAATGGTCGACAGGCTAGGTGGCAGGAGCTTCTAGTGGAATTCCACTTCAACTTGGAGTACCGCAGTGGCAAGACTAACCAAGTGGCTGATGCTCTCAGCCGGAGGGCGGACCTCGCATCCGTGTGCTTACTCGCCACCCTTAGGGGGAGCGAAGTAGCCACGCACATCAAGGACCAGATACTGGGTCTTCTCATCAAGGATCCTGCTGCACAGTATTTGGTTACTCTAGTAGAACAGGGCAAGACACGCCAGTTCTACATGGAAGATGGGTTTCTGAAAGCGAAGGGAAACCGGCTTTATGTCCCCAAGGGAGGAGATCTGCGAAGGATCCTTCTGGCGGAATGTCATGACACTTTGTGGGCAGGTCATACGGGTGAGGAACGCACCATGTCGTTACTTCGCCGTGCCTATTATTGGCCTCAAATGGCCGATGACGTCGCTCATTACGTGAAGACTTGCCTAACATGTCAAAAGGACAAGTCGGATCGCCTGGCGCCAGCAGGACTTCTGGAACCCCTAGCCATTCCAAAGCGGCCTTGGGAGAGCGTCTCTCTGGATTTCATCACCGGATTGCCCAAGGTTGGAGATCTTACAACTATTCTAGTTGTTGTGGATCGGTTTTCTAAATACGCTACCTTCATAGCTGCCCCACAATACATATCAGCTGAAGATACAGCTCAGCTGTTCTTCTCCCATGTCGTGAAATATTGGGGCCTACCAAAAGAGATCGTTAGTGATCGCGACTCGCGCTTCACTAGCAATTTTTGGACGCAACTCTTCAAGTGCCTTGGGTTAAGGCTAAGTCACAGTTCCAGCTTCCATCCACAGTCTGATGGCCAAACTGAACGGTTTAACGGCATGTTGGAGGAATATCTCCGCCACTTTGTAACTGGCTCACAGAAAAATTGGGTGAAGCTCTTGGATGCTGCTCAGTTGTGCTTCAATTCCCAAAAGAGCTCTAGTACCAACAAGAGCGCTTTTGAAATTGTTACCGGACAGCAACCCCTACTCCCACACACTGTGAATGCTCCAAACATGGCAAAATCTCCCTGAGCTGCTAGTTTCTCAAGGGAGTGGAAGCAAAATCTGGAGATAGTGCGGAGCTATCTGGTCAAAGCCCAGAACCGGATGAAGAGGCATGCGGATCAAAATCGTCGCTTTGTTGAATACCAAGTAGGAGACAAAGTGATGGTCAAAATCCCAAAGAGATATTTATTTGCGGGAGTCCATGACCCTCGCTTGCTGCAAAAATATATTGGACCCTTGTCCATTGTCAAACGCATTGGGAAAGTGGCATACCGGGTGGATACCCCAGCTTGGTGGAAGATTCATCCTGTCTTCCACGTCAGTCTCCTAAAGCCCTTTCGGGAAGACACGGAGGATCCTGCACGGAGCCAACTCACAATCCCCAGCATTCGTGGCCCCAACTCAGCTGGAAAAAGGCGTGCTGAAGCTATCCTTGACGATAGAGTGATTCATGCCTCCAGGAAAGATCACCAAGAGTTCTTGGTGAAATGGCAGGGACGCGGCGCGAGGAAAATACCTGGGAGAGAGGGACAAACCTCAAAGCCTTCAAGAACCTAATTGAAGATTATCTTGCAAGTAAGGCGCCGAGGACGTCGCCAACTCAGGTGGGGGAGAATGTCATGGGCGGCTTTCCAGCCATGCCCCATGACCCCTTGGACGCGCCCCGTGGCGTCCCGGCAAGCCTCCCAACGCCTAGCGCCACGGTCGGCCCTGTGGTCTTGGCCGCTCCAAGTGACATGCACGTAAGCGCCTCTGTCGCCCCACTGACAGCCAGCGCCAATGCCAGCCACAGGCAGATGCCAATAGCGCCGCGCGCGCAGACAGCGCCGCGCGCGGACCCTGAGCCAAATGACACAAGTTGCTGCTGACGGACTAGTTTCTACCTTGTAGAAAACTAAGTCCGTTTCTTTGTAAATATAGAATAGATTTACCTTACTTTATTTCAGTATGATTTTACAGCTTTCTTAGGTCTACTCCTATAACTCTGGTTTTTTTATTTTAAGCATTATTAGGGGGGTATAAGCATTCAAACTTTCAAACAAGCAATCAATTCTCTGTACTGGTGTCGCACCCCCTCGACACCGCGTAGCTTTTGTAATAGTCTTTCATTTATGCAAGAAAACTATTTTCTCAATTCTCTCTACAAGCTTTCAATTCTCTCGTTGCCTACGATATTGGTTTTCCCGCACGGCACTGACAATCTAGTCTAGCGTGCGGAGGGGACCTCAGTTGGCGGACGGCAATCAGACGGACATCGGTTGCCTAGCCTTACGTTGCCCTTCCAAGGAACTTCAGGAAGGCGTCGCGTAACAGAGTGGTTGCAAAAGGAGCCCGCCAACAGTATTTACACATGGGATGACCTGGCCAGAAAATTTCTGATCAAATTCTTTCCAACCAAGAAGACCAAATCACTGAGAAGCTAAATTTTGGGATTTGAACAACGGGAAGGAGAGACCCTTCGACAGGCATGGGAAAGGTATAAGAAGCTGCTGAGAGACTGTCCACACCATTTCTAGACAGATGAGGCCCTGGGACACACATTTGTTGATGGGCTAAACGAAGCTTCGAAAATGAACCTTGACTCAGCGTGTGGGGGTAGTTGCATGGCAAGGCCGTATAGTGAAATCCAACTCCTACTGAACAATTTCACGGCCAAAGATCATAATTTGCAAGGTGACGGTGACTCGCGCAGAGCCATTAAACAAAAGGGAGCTGGGTTGATCCAATTGGATGACCTTGCAGCTATGAGAGCAGAGATGGCTAAACTGGCCAATCAGATGAACAGAATGACGATGCAGCAGGTTCAACCAAGACAGCAGGTCCAACAATTGTCATTATGCTGTGAGATGTGTGGTGATAACCACACAAGTGATATGTGCCCCACCAATCCGGAATCCATATATTATGTGGGACAACAGAACAGGGGGCCCGTAAATTAGAATACACAATATGGGAATTCCTACAATCCAAATTGGACGAATCATCCCAACTTTTTATAGGGTGGTCATCAGCAGCAGCAGAATCCAAGAAGACCGCAAGGGCATTATAATCAACCACAAAGGCAACCTCCACAATCAGATGATAATACGAATGAGTTTTTAAAGTAGCTGGTACAGGACAACAAACAATTCAGAACTGAATACCAAACCCTCACCACAACAGTGAGGAATCTGGAGCGACAGTTGGGACAGCTAGCCGGGGCTCAAAATACTCGACCAGCTGGAGCACTACCCAGCGATACTGAAGCTAACCCAAGGGCAGCACTGAATGTTGTATCATTAAGGAATGGGAGACAGTTGGAAGAGGTAGAATCGAAAAAGAAGAAGCAGGTGACCTTTAATGAAAAGCCTATCACCATAGAAGCAACAACAGCGAAGGCTAAAGAAGCTGAAAAGTCGGTTGAAGAGGCAGGAGCTAAGCAACCCCCACAATTGGTTGCAAAGCCCCCACCTCCATTTCCACAAAGGTTACAGAAATTGAGGGATAATGAGGCGTACAAGAAGTTCCTCGACATTTTGAAACAGGTACAAATCAACATCCCATTGGTTGACATACTGCAAGAGGTTCCTACATACGCAAAATATATCAAAAATATTGTGGCCAATAAAAGGAGACTGACTGAATTTGAAAGGGTAGCACTTACCGAGGAATATAGTTCTAGAATTCAAGGCAAGCTACCACAGAAACTAAAGGATCCGGGCAGCTTCACCATTCGGATTTCAATTGGGAAACATGCTGTGGGAAGAGCATTATGTGATCTCGGAGCGAGTATAAATTTGATGCCACTTTCAGTGTTCAGACAGTTGGGGTTGGGTGACCCACGCCCGACGACAGTTATATTACAGTTGGCAGACCGCTCTTTGGCTCATCCGGAGGGTGTGATTGAAGACGTCCTAGTCCAAGTTGGCTCGTTCATATTTCCCGCGGATTTCATCATCTTGGATTACGAGCCAGATCAGGACGTCCTATTTATTTTGGGGCGCCCATTCTTAGCTACCGGTTGCGCCATTATAGATGTCTGTGAAGGTAAAATGACTATGCGGGTGGGGGACCAAGAAGAAGTATTTAATGTCTATAAAGCACTCCGACTGCCAACACACTATGAAGAGTTTTCCATGATCTCAGTGGTGGAGAATGTCTGTACATCCTTAGTGCCTTACCTGAGCCCAGCTGATCCTGTTGAACGTATATTGGTTGGAGATATGGAAGTTAATGAAGATGAGATGATGGGGGAAATCGAGTAATTACAGGACCTATCTTGCAATTATATTCACGGGTTCAGAAAATTCGAAGAATTGGAGAGACCTGTCACTCTGACGCATCTCAGGCCATCTGTTGAAGAAGCTCGAAGGCTAGACATCAAGCCAGATTGATAGCAAGAAGCTGAGTCGTGTCGCGACGTTAAATCAGGAGCTTGTTGGGAGGCAACCCAATTTTTATCGCTTTCCTAATTTAACTTCTTGATTTATTCTTTTAGACTAGATAGGGTAATGCAATTGATGTATACATATAGAATTATTAGGTGTAATGTTGTAGGACATGTAAGTTGTATAACGGTAATTAAAAAAAAAAATATTCGGGAAATAGCACCCAGGCCAGCGCCCGGCGCTGCCTGGGGCGCTGCAGGCAGAATGTTCCACGATTTTAAGTGTGGGGTCGGGATACTATGGCTCAACACTTGTACTTATGCTTCGATTTTAAGTGTGGGGTCATGTGACGACTTGCATGCCAACCTATGGCATATGTTTTGAACATTGCTCACATTCCTGTTTACTTGTGTTGCAGGATAATATGGCCCGTGACAACATTAGCAAAGGTACAAGCATTGGAACCTCCTCCACCACCTCGCCGGTCCCTTAAAGAAAGCGCAAACAGGGAGTTTTCTTCTCACCCTGCTCTATTTTATATGTGTGCATGCATCGAGGGCGATGCATTGTTTAAGTGTAGGGTGGGGAAATACCTGTGTTGTGAGTGTTGTGAATGTATATCATGGATGATTTAGTTTTATTTTTGTATTTTTAATAGTTGTATTGTTATGATTTTTAATGTATAAACTGACAATTTCTGAATAAGAATTTCAGATTTTTTCCCGACGATGGATCTTTTTCTTGAGGGATAAAGTTTGATTAAAAACAACAAAAAGATTTTTTTTTAATTTATTTTTATTTGTAGGATAGTTAGGTAATATTCCTTGGTTTTTCTTAAGGCGCCGGTTCTTTTCCAAGGATGTAGCTCGAACCGGGCGAATTTAATTTCTTTTTAGGACTATTTTAGAAAGAACTGAGTTGTATAGTAATACTTCTTGACATAGTTGATGCTAGTACAATAGGCTATGACACATGATCTATTTCCCGTTTAGTTAAATTGTAAGCCTAAAGAAAACCGCCTAATTTGTGACGCCCCTTCTCAATTGTTGACTCGTATACCATATAGTGTAATTACTGCTTAATTGTCTCAATTATATATGCTTGCTTGACTTGAAATTTGAACAGAACCGTCGTGATTGAGTCATGTGCATTGCGTGAATGAGGTTTGATTCTCTGTGCTATCCTGCATAGTCTAGAACTTGCCCCGTGTGTTTATTGAAGCGAAATTGTAAGTTGGGCTAATCTAAGAAATGATATAGGCATTTTCTTGTTTGATTATGGATGTGCTTGTCACATTGAATATAAATTTGTCCATTGCTAGCCCCTTTGATCCTATAAGCCTTTTCCTTTGGTACCTACATTACAAGCTATTCCCTTATTTTGTTCTTAAATTAGACCTTATTTGAACCTTTACCTCCGAAAGCACTTAGTCGCTAAAAAAAGTAAGGGGAGAGTTAGGGGGATTGTCTTGATTATGAGCGGAACCATGAAAAGACCTGTCAGTGCAATGAAGCTAAAGTTAAGAATCACTAGCTGATGAATATGTGTATGGAGTGTGAAAAGAAAAGGAAAAAAGAAAGAAAGAAAGAAGAAAAAAAAATTTTGTTAGAAAAAATGTTAGTGAAAAATATATGTAAAAAAAAAAAATGGAAAACACCTCCTATTGGTTTGTGCTAGTGAAATGATAGAATTGCTGAGTTGAACAAGAAAGGCTATGTATATGAGACAAGTTTAGGAATTGAAAGAAGAAAAGTGATCCAATGTTGAGTGTAGTATATTAAGTGCTTAGGAGGACTAGCCACTATAACCAAATATATCCTACCCGTCCCCTACCCTACATTACAACCTTGAAAGTCCTAGTTGATCTTAGATTTGACTGACTCAATTAGTGGAAATCTACACTACGGACAAGCTTATGGTACTTTACGGGAAGCATACGAGTTCTTTGTGAGAGTGAGGGTATGTTGTTCAATTTTGTGTGATTTTATTCATATATGTTCACTCTTCAGATTTTGGTGAGGGCACATGATTTCATGAGCGACTGGTAATATTGTAAATTGTCTTGTTAGGTAAGTATATGTATTGAGATTGCTTAATGTGGCAAGTCGGCTTTTGAGGTTGGGTGGTGACAATTGGGTTGTTGGATGTTATTGAATTATTGTGCTTAAGTGGACTTTACCGGAAATATATGGAGTAATTATGTGTTCATGCTTATTTGCTAGTATTGATTATGTTCAAAAGTATGATTCGTTTAAAAAGTCAAATGTTTCGTGATGATACGAAGATTTTGGTAGTTGGGAAGCTTGTATATAATCCCATTGCTCGAGGGCGAGCAAGAGTCTAAGTGTGGGGTGTTGATGTTTGGTGTAAAAGATATATAATTCTATGTAAATCATCTCATATTTGGCTCTTGTTTTATGAAATTGGGATGTTAATTGCTTCGATTCATGTTAATGTAATGTGTAAGAATGAGTCGGGAGCAATTGGGGGCAAAACGGGCAAGAAACGAGCCAAAACGAGACGAAAGAGGACCAAGAGGCATTGGGCGCCACAGGCAACGCCTGGCGCCACCTGTGGCGCTGGAGGCAGAAGCTGGAAATAAGTCACTGGACGCAGCGCCCTGGGGGGCGCCTGGCGCCAGCCAGGGCGCCGACGTCGGGAATGTGTCCTAATTTGTTTAGGAGTCCACTATTTCGACCGTACCCCTTCCCAACTCCTATATAAACACCTCCAAACCCAATAGGGAGGGGAGAACGTGATTTTGGAGTCTAGAACGCGACGGAACATCGCACAGGAGCAATCAATCATCAGTTTTCATCTCTATCTAGTATTTTTATTAGTTTCCATACTTTATCTTTTGATTATTATGAACATGAGTGGCTAATAACCCCTTGTTCTGGGGTTGTGATTAGCCATGAATATTGTGATTCGAAATTGACAATTCCTTGTTTATAATTCATAATCATATGGTTGTTTCTTCAATTCTATGCCTAATTGCTTAATTGTTTTGGCCATCAATTGAGTTCTATCAATTATCTATGCTATGTTTGGAAAAACTACGCTTAGATTAGAAAAAAATTGAAGAAAAGCATGTTCTTAACCTTTTAAGGGGGGCTGATTCGTGGTTAGGATAGGAATATACTTAATCACCATGCTTAATTGAATATCGTGTTTTTATTACGTTCTTGATAGATTAATTCCATAGGAATATAGGTGTTAATCTAATTAAGAATAGGCGAATAGTACTTCGGAAGAAGGCTATGAGTATGTTTATCGATTAATTAGCAACCATACATGAATTATATGAACGGAAAGTCAATTAGAACACAATAGGATTTGAAAAATAATTACAACCCTGGAATATTTATTTTATTGATTACATAACACGTAATTTGTTCTTTGCAATTAGTAGATATAAATTAGAATTATAGTTTAGAATAATCCATCTCTGGAATTCGGATTTTGCTTGTTTAATTAACAATATTAGTCTGTTAGAAAGTAGTTAATTTGAGTCCCTGTGGGTACGATAACCTGGACTTACAATCCTATATTACTTATCGACCGCGTATACTTGCGTGTGCGTTAGGGAGCAACAAATCCCAACTGCAAAACCTTCGCAGTCATTTTGTCTCCACCCCCCATACGGTGATATGTGGCAACTATGTAAAACCGCGTCTATCTCCTCCTCAAGAACACATCGGCACACCAGCTGATTTGCACACTGCTTAAACAAAAACGGCTCATCCCATAGGTAAACTCTAACATCATGCATGAACTTTCTCTTACCATCTAGTGACAACTCTGACAGAGTCACCCCACTTACAATGAAGTTCACATAGTCAGCATACCATGGGGCCGCGCCAGCTATGATGTCTAGCAATTGCTCATCAGGAAAACATTCTTGAATTTTACCCTCTTTCTCAAAATGTGCGCGAATCTCCAAGCGCGACAAATGGTCTGCTACCTGATTTTATGTCCCTTTTCGATCTTTGATTTCCACGTCAAATTCCTGCAAAAGAAGAACCCAACGAATTAGTCTAGGCTTAGCATCCTTTTTCTCAAACAGATACTTGATAGCTGCATGGTCAGTGTAGATGATGACTTTAGTTCCCACTAAGTAGGCCCTAAATTTTTCAAACACTCATACTACCACTAGAAACTCTTTTTATGTAACTGTGTAATTTATCTAAGCTGGGTTTAGAGTGTTTCTAGTGTGGTAAATTGAGTGGAACACTTTATTTTTCCTATGGCCAAATACAGCCCCAATAGCTGCGTTACTAGCAACACTTATCAACTCAAAAGGCACTCCCTAGTCTGGAGCGATGATAATCGGTGCAATCACCAATCTCTTTTTCAGCTCCTCGTACGCCTTCAAGCAATGTTCATCAAACTTGAAAGGTGTATCCTTCTTAAGCAACCTGCACACGGGAGCAGAAATCTTAGAGAAATCTTTAATGAATCTATGACAGAAACTTGCATGTCACAAAAAGCTTCTGACTCCGTTGACAGAGATTGGAGTCAGCAATTTTCCAATTGCATCCACTTTTGCCTTATCCACCTCCAACTCATCTTTGGACACCTTGTTCCCGAGTACAATTCCTTACCGTACCATAAAATGGCAATTCTCCTACTTCAGCACTAAGTTCGTCTCTTGACATCTGGTAAGCACTTTACTAAAATTCGTTAAGCATTAATCAAAAGATAGGCCGAAGACCGAAATGTCATCCATAAATACCTCAACAAATATTCTACCATATAAGAGAAGATTGCCATCATGCTCGCAGGTGCATTGCATAACCCAAATGGCATTCGCTTAAAAGCATATGTGCCATAAAGACAAGTGAAGGTGGTCTTCTCTTAGTCCTCTGGTGCAATTGATATATGGTTATAGCTAGAATATCCATCAAGGAAACAATAGTAGTCTTGTCCAGCCAACCTAGCTAATATCTGACAAATGAAGGGGAGGATGAATTGATCCTTACTAGTGGCATTATTCAATTTTCAGTAGTCTATGCAAATTCTCCAACTTGTGACAGTCCTAGTTGGAACTAATTCATTATTATCATTTATGACCACCGTCATTCCCCCATTTTTAGGTACACAGTGGATTGGACTTAACCACTTCCTATCATGGATGGAAAACATAATACCTACATCAAGCCACTTTATGACTTCCTTTCTTACTACTTCCTTCATAACTGCATTCAAGCGGCGTTGGTGTTCCACACTCGATTTGTGCCCATCCTCCAGGAGAATCTTATGCATATAAAACGTTGGGCTAATACCACGAATGTCATCCACGGTCCATCCAATCGCCCGCTTGTGCTCTCTAAGTGACCGAAGTAACTTTTCTTCCGGCAAAATAGATAACCCTGAAGATACAACAACAAGTAAAGTTTCATCAGCACCCAAATAAGCATAATAAAGATGAGAGGATAAGGGTTTGAGTTCCAATTTAGGAGCTTCTTTAATAGACGGCTTGGGAGGTGGCCCAGTTGGTCTATCTAAAGGCTCAAAATCAATCAATCCTTTGATGTAATCACATGCATCCAGATGATGCACCATCTCCTTCATCTCATCATCCAAGTCAATGCTGTCAAATAACATAAGTGCTTTTTCTAGATTGTCATTCAGATATGCACCCGCATCATTTTCTTCTTCTTCTTCTTCTTCTTCTTCTTCTTCTTTTTCAATCAAAAATATCATAGCCAGCTCCTCATAGTAACTTGGCAGCTAAATTGCTTATACACATTCAACACTTATTTCATATTATCAACCCGGAGAATCATTTTTCCTTCACGAACTTTTATCGCATCATAAGTGGTGGCTAATAGAGGTCATCCCAAGATGATGGGGAAATGTTCATCAGCTTTATCGTCCAGTCTGACATAGTCCTTGGAGATGTTCGGATAGTTTTATGTAGCCGTAATCTCCAAATAATTTTTTATATGCCTTTGGGTTTTAGCTCGAAGTGCCTGGTTATATCCGATTTCATAATAGCTTGAGTCATGTTCGCGAGACTAGGCCTTGCATCCTCAATGAACAGTCTCTCTTCATTTTCTACCATCTCGATTGGTTGTGGTTGCACTATAATGCCCGACTCTGCACTTCTTGCTCTTTCTTCCACCTCCCTCCTTAACTTGTGGAGGAGTCTTTTGGGTTCAGGATAAGGAGGAGGAAGATTTTTCAAACTGTTACTTCTTCTTAGCATTCAAGATGAAACCTGTAGAGTCACAAATAGTAAAAAAAAAAAAAACTCAAACTAAAACAAATAGAAGCTTATTTTAGACAAATAGCTAATTTCTAAATCCCCGGCAACGACACCAAAACATTGTTGGGTCGAAACGCACACGCAAGTACATGTGAAGACCCGATATGTCATTTCAAGTTTTAGCCTTCATTTATGTGTTTTGAGACCCCGATCAGCTCCATTTATTGTGTCTCGATTTGCACGTGTAATTAGTGTCCTATTCCAAATATTTTAACGTTTTAACAGTCTCGGTGGGTCCATATCGTAATTTAGGACTTGGGAATATGCCCGAAATTAAATTTGGAAGTCCCTAACTAGTTTTAGCTCATTTTGCCGAGAACTAGCATTTTTGAAAGTTGAAGAATTACAAAGTTTGACCAAAAGTTGACTTCTTGGAGTTAGGATTTTGATATTAAAACTTGGAATAGTTCCGCATTGCTATTTGAAACTTGTCTGCATAATTTGGTCCAATTCGGAATAAATTTTGACATGATTCGGGCACTTAAATGACATTCTAGTGCTTTTGAATTTCACTTTGAAAGTCCATTCTTTTTGAGGATTGATTCGTGGATTTAGATGCCATTTTGGTAATTTGATTGCGTGAGCAAATTCGTATAATGTTGTTACACTTGTGTACTTGTTTTGCTTGGAGCCCGAGGGGCTCGGGTGAATTTAAGATATGCTATGAATTGATTTTGGACTTTGGAGAATAGCTAATGCCTTCACTGTTGCTGGTGCTCTACTTTAGGTCACGCATTTGCGAGCCTCGCTTTTGCAGACAAATGTTTGCATTTGCAAGCATAGGCTGGAGGGGGGAGTCTCGCATTTGCACGGAGAAAGTTCGCATTTGCGAACGAGCTATTGTCGTTTTTGCGAAGAAAGAGTCGCATTTGCGGCTCAGTGCATTCCTGAGTAACCTTCGCATTTGCGAAGGTTTGGTTCGCAATTGCGAAGGATGGGGTTTCGCATTTGTGATCCAAAATTTCGCATTTGCGATGATTGTTCTTCTAAGACATGGTTTATATTTGCAACTCACTTCTCGCGTATGCGATGTTCGCAATTGCAAACAAGACATCGCAACTGCAACATCCCCGGCTAGGTAAAAAGAGGGAAAAAATGGGACTTAGCTCATTTCTTACATTTTCTCAACCCTAAACACCCTAGAGGCGATTCTTCAAAGAGAGTTTCTTCCTAAATTCATTGGTAAATGACTTTAATCTATTTCTTTTCAATTACTCATTACATTTCATGAGATTTCAACATCAAATTTTTGAATTTCATGGTAGAAATTAGGGATTTGGGTAGAATTAGGTATTTTTATAGAATTGGCATTTAGACATCGAATTGAGGTCGGATTTCAAAATAAATTAAATAACCAGGCCCAGGGTTGAATGGGTATTCAAGTTTTGGTCAGAATCTCGATTTTGACCAAGCAAGACCGGAGTTGACTATTTCAAAAATGATCTAAATTGAACCTCTTTCACTCATGGGTAGTTTTTAAAAATTATTTTGAATCATTTGGCCAATAATTTGCTATATTTGGTTGGTTTGGAGGATTGTGCGAAAGGCAAGGCCGTGGTTGAACTTTGAGTTGATTGCGGAGTGAGGTAAGTATTGGATCTAACCTTGATTTGAAGGAATTAGGGACCCTTGAACTTCTTGATATGTGCATTATATGAGGAACGACGTGTATGCGAGGTGACGAGTATATATGCGCCATTGTATTACATGTTTCCATGCATTCCTTTCTTCATTGTATAACTTGTTACATGCCTTAATTGCTATATGCTTACTTGACTTCCATTCCATATTTGCTACTTACCATATAGAAATCCTTGTATTTAAGTGCCCATACATTCCATAATTCCATGCTTATTTACAATTTTCTCTATTGGCTTCTTGCATAACTGAATTGCCTTATGCCTTGTTTGTCTTATAGTTTCGTATCATTTTTGCCTTCAATAGTGTAGTTTCATTCGTATGAATTTTTTATTGGTAGATACTCTTGTGTTGATAAAATTGAGACATCCGAGTTGTTCGAGGATCTTTGATTATCATGTTATTCTCCATTGCTCGTACACTTGTTCTGCTGATGTAGAACCTCTTGCAAATCGTGATTGTTGAATTGCTATTATTGATTGAAATTGTTTGGGGAGCGGGCTGCACGCTGCAATGAAAATTGAGAAGTAATGAATTGAAATGCCGGAATAAGGGCGGATTATGATGTTGACAGATGATTATATGGTGGGATTGGGTTGCGTGCCGCAATGGATTGTTTAAAGTTGATATTATGTGATTGGATTGCACGCCGCAACATATTGATAGAAGATATACCTGTTTGTGACTATTGGATTGGCCTTGGTAATTGAGACGAGTTATATGACTTTTTATTCTAGACTCTCTGTTAGTTGGATTTGAGTTCGTTGATTTGAATTACCTGCTTCACTTCCATTCTTATCTTTTTCTGTTATTATTGTTATTATTGTGTACAAGTTAATGTAAGTGACCTGCCCTAGCCTCGTCACTACTTCATCAAGGTTTGGTTCGACACTTACAGAGTACATGGAGTTGGTTGTACTCATACTACACTCTGCACTTCTTGTGGAGATACTGGAGTTGGTCCCTGCGGCTTTTCGTAGAATTGCTTGGGTCCAGCTATTCGGAGGAGATTGAGGTATAGCTGCACGGCGTTCGCAGCCCTGAAGTCCCCTTCTACTTCTTTTAACTGTTTATTTTATTCAGACAGTTATGTCTATTTCAGACCATTATCTGTAGTATCTTAGATCCTTATGTATTTGTGACACCAGTTCCGAGATTTGTATTTGGATTTATTCACTTATTAGAGTGTTTACTTATTGCAGACTATTCAATCTCAATCTTGTCGTTTAATTTGGAAATTTATTAAAAAATGGTAAATAGATATAGTTAGTGTTGGCTTGCCTAGCAAGTGTAGTGTTAGGCTCCATCAAGGTCCCGAGGGTGTGAATACCGGGTTGTGACAATATACGTAGTCAATAAGTAATAAAGTGATGAGAGAATATCTATCTCACGAGGATTTATGACCAACTACTGCCTAATAAACTAGTTATAAGTTATTCATTCAAGAGATTTTGAAGAAGATGATTGTGGTTTTTACTAACAAAATTACTACGAACTAATAAGCAAATAAAAGAATAAGATCGCAAGTAGAGCAAACAAACACTTAAAGGAATTCAATGAGATTGGAATTTTCTGGTGTTATGGGATTAATGTCTAACCTATTTCATGCTTCTGATTGATTAAATCACTTGATTTAACTAATTATTTGATTAGAAGGGTTTATTTCGCTCGCAAAGTTGTTTCAGCGCTTCGCTCGCCTATTCAAGCCAGCCTAAGATTATATGTCTATAGAATCAGAATTAACAAGAACGCTTGTGTATTTCCTGCAAAAATAACCAAGTAAGGCAATTAGAATAGGTCTATCCTAATCGCGAATCTATTCTCTGATGTCCAGATTGAAAAATTTACTCTATTCATTCTTATATGCAATCTATAGTTCCCACTTTCGTCTTCAACTATAGATTCGTTGATAGTACTCTATTGTTAGCTAAGCGATAGAATAATTAAGTGCAAGATTGAATAAAAAAATTAATATGATAAAATCAAGTAATATTATCAACTGTCAAACTACAATGGTCAAGAACAATCCATAACCCCAGAATAATGAGGTTCTTAGCCTCCGATGTTCATGATAATACTCAAAATATTATTTTTAAACATAAAAGTTATGAATACTTGATGGGAGATGGAAGAATGATGAATTCCAGCCATTTGTGTTTCTTTACCTTTGCTTGCCTCGAAAATTGACCAACCCCTCACTAATCACGTTTAGGGGGTATTTATAGGTTAGGGTCGGAGTCTTCAATCCCAAATCCAAGTAGAAGAGGTTTAATTCACGGACTAGGAAAGGACCAGGCCTTAGAGCTCGCGAGGCCTGGTGTGCAGTGTGCTTCAGAGCAAGCTTAGCCCAATCCTTCGCCTGGTGTACTGCGCCAAGGACCAGGCGTCGCCTGGCCTGCTGCCTGCCTGGTTCTGGAGTTTGTCCGACTTTTACCTTTTCGTGCTCTTATTGTGTATCTTTGACATCCTTGTGTGCAACCTTTACGGATTTCCATCTTCCAATGCTCCTACACATAGAAACGATACAATAAAGCTCAAACGTCGCACATTTAATGATAAAAACATTAAAATGTAAGATAAGCAATGCACTAAAAAATATACATTTATCCCCAAACATCATTACCCCGAGCCCACGTTCCCGGATTCCAGAAATATTTGTAGATAAATATTATCCATGACCGTACGAACTCAAATATATAATTTATACCCAATTCCTAGCATATTTTCATGGCCAAATCTCATTTTTACCAAAACCTTAGGTTTTCTAACAAAGTCCCATAATTTTCACATTTTTTATGTTAAACTCTACCCATAAACTTTGTATTAAACTAGAAATTACTTACCTCATGATGCTAAGTGAAAAACTCCCCTCCAAGAGCACCAAAATCAATCAACATAAATGGAAAATGAAAAAGAATGGCCTAATTCCCGATTTTAAAACAATGTTCTGCCTAGTGGTCCTCTTTCACGATCATGATAAGCCTCTCGCGATCGCAAAGGAAACATTTCCAGCGCCAAGAAAAACCTCTGCGCGAACGCGACCAGACCTACGCGATCGTGAAGGTCAACCTAACCAACCCTTCACGAACACGGTCCGCCCATCGCGAACGCAAAGACCAACGACCTAGCCTCCAAGGCTTAACCCCCCTTCTACGCGAATGCAAGACAACAACCGCGAACGTGAAGGCTACGGGCATCAATCGCGACTGCGACTACCCTCTCGCAAACCGAAGCACACAATTCCTCAGCCTCAAATTCCTTCATCACGAATGCGAGACTCATACCGTGTTCGCGAAGAAGAAAACCAGTAGTAGAAAATCTGCTATTTTGGACTTAACTCTCGCTGGTCCGAAACACACCCGAGCCACTTGGGACCCCGTCCAAATGCACCAACAACTCCATAAACATAATACAGACGTATTTGAAGCCTCGGAATACATAAAACAACATCAAAACTAAGAATCACACCTCAAACCAAAATTAACCTACCTTTGAGTGTCAAACTTCTTCAACTAGCTTCGAACTCGATGAATCAAACATAGACAACTCGGAACGACGCCAAATTTTGGGCACGAGTCACAAATAATAATATGAGCCTATTCCCAGGCTCAAAATCCCAAATGGAACTCGTTAACACAAAAGAATATTTCAAACCAAATTTAAGAAACTCTAAAACCTTCAAGGCGGCAAGTTTTAACATTAAGCATTAAAATGTTCCCCGATCAGCTGAAACTCGATCCGAACACACGCCCAAGTCCAAAATCATCATACGAACCTATTGAAACCTTCAAATACTGGTTGCGAGGTTGTTTACTCAAAATGTTGACTCAACTCAAACATTGCCACCTTAGGCCAATTTTAAGGAACTAAGTATTCCGAATTCAACCCGAAACCTTCCAAAACCAAACCAATCATCCCCACAAGTCATAAAAAGTTGAAAGCATATACATGAAGTCTTAAATAGGGGAATGAGGATCTAAAAAGAAAAACGACCGATCAGGTTGTTACATTCTCCACCTCTTAAACAAATGTTCGTCTCAAATGGGTCTAGAATCATACCTTAAGCTGAATAAGTGTGGATATATGCTCCGCAGGTCCTCCTCGGTCTTCCAAGTAGCCTCCTCGATTGGTTGACCCCTTCAATGGGCCTTAACCGCTGAAATCTTCTTAGGCCTCAACTAGCGGACATGCCTGTCAACAAATGGCGACTAGTTCCTCCTCACAATCCCAGCTCTCATCTAGCTGAATTGTGTTGTAATCTAACACTTGTGACCTATCGGTATGGTACTTTTTGAGCATAGAAACATAGAAAACTATATGAACTCCCAGTAGGCTGGGAGGAAAACCACGCCTGTAAGCAACTTCTCCAATTCGCTCCAACACCACAAATGGACCAATGAACCTCGGATTAAGCTTGCCCTCTGAACCTCATGATACCTTTCATCAGTGAGACTTTCAAGAGAACCTTCTCACCCACCATAAATGATAAATCATGCACTTTCAAAACTATGCAACTCTTCTGCTTGGATTGAGCTGTGCGAAATTGCTCCTGTATCAACTTTACCTTATCCAAGGCATCCATTACCCAATCGGTACCATAAAACCTAACCTCGCTGGGCTCAAACCAACCAATGGGGGAATGACATCGCCGACCATACAAAGCCTCAACTGGAGCAATCTTGATGCTGAACTGATAACAGTTGTTATAAGAAAACTCGGCCGACGGTAAGAATCGATTCCACTGCCCTCTGAAATCGCACATATGCTCTAAGCATATCCTCCAGAATCTGAACTGTCGGCTCCGACTGCTCGTTGGTCTGCGGATGAAAGGTCATGCTGAGCTCTACCCAGGTACCCAACTTACTCTGTATTGCTCTCCAGAATGAAGTGAACTGAGGGCCTATCTGAAATGATGGAAATAGCCACACAATGTAATTAGACAGATCTCCTGAATATAAATATAGGCCAACCTCTTTGAAGAGTACATAGTCACTACTGGAATAAAGTGCGCCGACTTGGTGAGTCTGTCGACAATGACCCAAACATCGTCAATTTTCCTCAACGTCCGCGGAAACCCAATTATGAAGTCCATAGTGATGCACTCCCACTTCCACTCTGGTGATCATACTTAACCTGCTGGCAATTTAGAAATCTCACCACATACTCAACTATGTCCTTCTTCATCCGCCGCCAGTAATGCTGCCTCAGGTCACGATACATCTTCGTAGCACCCGGATGAATAGAATACCACGAACTGTGTGCCTCCTCTTTAATCGTCTCCCTTAGGCCATCAACATTAGGAACACATAGGTGAATCTAGAGTCGTAGAACACCATCATCACTGATAGTAACCTCTTTGACACCACCCCGTAGCGATATCTCTCTCACAACCAGCAAGAGCGAATCATCGTACTGACGAGCCTTGATTTGCTCAAATAAAGAAGATTGAGCCACAACACATGCAAGAACTCGACTGGGCTCTGAATTATCCAAACTCATAAGTCTGTTAGCTAAGGAATGAATGTCCAGAGCCATTGACCTCTCCTATGCTGAAATGAATGTCAAACTGCCCATACTCTCGGCCTTTCTACTCAAAGCATCTGCAACCACATTCACCTCGCATGGATGATAGAGGATACTAATATCATAATCCTTCAGTAACTTGAGCCACATGCACTACCTCATATTAAGTTCCCTCTACTTAAACAAATGCTGCAATCTGCGGTGATCGGAATAGACCTCACACGACACCCCATAAAGATAATGCGTCCAGATCTTGAGAGCATGAACTATCACAGCCACTCCAAATCTTAAATAGGGTAATTCTTCTATTGGGGCTTCAGTTAACGTGAAGCATATGTAATAACTCACCCCTCCTACATCAATACACAACCCAAACAAAAGTGTGAAGTGTCGCAATACACAATATACATATCTGATCCGGAGGGCAACACTAACACTAGTGCTGGAGTTAGTGCGGTCTTGAGCTTCTGAAAGCTCGCCCCCCAATCATCAGACCATTTGAACGAAGCACCCTTCTGGGTCAATCTAGTCATAGAAGCTTCAATTGACGAGAAACCCTCCACAAACCAATGATAATAACCTACTAGCCCCAAGAAACTCCTGATTTCGGTCGCTGTAGTAGGACGAGGCCAACCCTGAACTACCTCGATCTTCTTGGGATACACCTTGATACCCTCACCTGATACAGTATGCCCTAAGAAAGCCAAAGAGTCTAACCGGAACTCGCACTTGGAGAACATAGCATATAGATTTTGTTCCCGCAAGGTCTAAAGCACAATCCTCAAATGCTGCTCGTGCTTCTCGATACTACGCGAGTAGATCAATATGTCATCGATGAAGACAATGAAAAATGAGTCAAGATATGTCCTGAACACCAGATTCATCAAATCGATAAACGTCGCTGGGGCGTTAATCAAGCCGAAGGACATTAGTAGAAACTCATAGTGCCCATATATAGTCCGGAAAGCTGTCTTCTGAACATCCAAAGCATGAATCCTCAATTGATGATACCCAGACCTCAGGTTGATCTTAGAGAACACTCTAGCACCATGTAACTGATCAAACAAATCATTAACGCGCGGCAAGGGGTACTTATTCTTGATAGTGGCTTTATTCAACGGGCGGTAATCAATGCACATCCACATACTCCCATCCTTCTTCTTCACAAACAATACCGAAAAGGTGACATACTCAGCCTGTTGAACCCCTTCTCGAGCAACTTCTCAAGTTGTTCCTTCAACTCCTTTGGAGCCATGCGGTAAGGTGGAATAGAGATAGAATTGGTGCCTGGCGCCAGACCAATACTGAAATCGATATCATGATCTGGTGGCATGTTTAATAGATCATAAAGAAATACATCAGAGAACTCCTACACCATGGGAACTGAATTAATCGTGATAGTCTCCACAACAGTATCCCGAATATTAGCCAATTAGGCCAAACAACCCTTCTCGCCCATATGAGCCTTCAAGAAAGAGATAACCTGTCCAGACGTACTGATAGATGATCCCTCCACTCCAATCTAGGCAACTCGCGCATCGCCAATATAACCGTCTTGACTTGGAAATCAAGAATGTCATGGTATAGAAACAACCAGTCCATGCCCAAGATGACCTCAAAGTCGGTCATATCTTGCAATAGAAGATCCATTCTACCACAACAGAATCACCCACTGGTGCGGACACGTATACAGGTAAACTCAAGGGCTCACGGGAGACATCTAGATAAGGAGCAAATAGAGAGGATACATATGAATAATTAGACCCTAGATCGAATAGCGCCAAAGTATCCCTACCGTAGAAAAAATTAATACCTACGATCATGACATCTGAGGCTATTGCATCTGGTCTATCTGGAAAGGTAGAGAAGCGGGCCAGACCGCCACCTGGCCGGCCTTCAACCTCTAGGGCGACCCCTACCCACCTACCCTCTACGTCTAGCCGGCCGAACGGGCAGTGCGGCAAATGGTGCGGTGATCATGGGCCGATGGCCCTACTGTACTGCCTTGCCTTGAAGCTTAGGGAAAAACCTTTGCATATGACCAAGCTCCCCCCACTTGTAGCAACATCTCGGTGCTAAAGACTGCTGACCCTATGTCTGACCCTAGTAACCTGAATATCCACTGGAGGAACCCGGAATGGCCGGTGGATGGTAGGTACTCTTTGGAATGGCGCTAAAGTAGGGTCATGCTGGAGCACTCCGAGCGGGCGGTGATGCTGAATATGTGGGTCTGCTAGACTGGCCCTTCGTGAACTGACCTCTGCCCCAAGAAGGGGCGCCACTGAATCTGCTAGAATGCCAAGGTTACTTCTCCCCCCTCGTATACAATCGGCCCTAGCTATGGGAACCCTCGATCCTCTGAGCTATATCCACAACCTGCTCGTAAGAAGACTCCATCTCAACCTCTCAAGCCATAGAAACCTGGATACAATAATGCAAGCCTGCAATAAACCTACAAACATTCGCTGCATCTATTGCGAGTATGATATGTGCATGGCGAGAAAACTCAGCAAAGCTCGCCTCATGTCACGACCCCAATTTCACTCCGTAGGATGTCATGATGGCACCTAGCCTCTAAGCCTAGGTAAGCCTAACAACATGCAGAATATAACTAAAATAACAATTAAACTCTCAACTACTCAACATCTATATAGAATAAACTTCGAGGCTCAACAAGTACTATTTTCCCCCAAAACCTGGTGATATCGAGTCACAAGCTCTACAATGGTATCATAGTCATCCCTATACATCTGAGTCTAATAAATTAAGGAAAATAAAGAAATAGATTGAAGGTGACTCCGAGGAATGTGGACGCTGGCAGGTGTACCTTGAAATATCCGAGTATTAGCTCAACTCACTGATGCCTAAACTGGTAGGAGGTACCTGGATCTACACAGAAAGATATACAGAAGCGTAGCATGGTTACACCACAACGGTACCCAGTAAGTGCCAAGCCTAACCTCGGTAGAGTAGTGACGAGGTCAGGTCAAGGCCCTACTAGAATAAATAAACAAGAGGCAGAACGACTACTTTAACAGTGCAATGATAATAACAATAAATATGAAATAAGTAAGGACGGTACCAAATTTACTACACAGAACTCAAGCAATTAATCCACCATGAAAAAAAAAGGAATGTTATGCCAAGGAAACAAGCAAGTAGGCACAAATGAAGTAAAAGAGTAATACCAACAAAAATTCACTACCGAGGTACCGCCTCGTAGTTTCAAATCACAATATTTTCGTATATCACCACAGGAGCCTTTACATTTAGTTTTAAAATCATTTCCCCGAAATAGCATCCTACGTTGTAGCCCACCTTATCACACTGCATGGCTTCTAATATTTCCCCTACTATAAACGCGTATCAAGTCCATCTTATCTCGCCGCATGCATTTCAACCCCAAAACCTTATACCACCGCATGTGTATCAATATCACAACGTATCACAAATCGCACCCCAAGGGCGCAATATCACAAGTTTCCAAAGAAAATAAAACTACAGCATTTTTACAACAAGTAGCCCATGGCTCAACCACAATGTCCACAAGAGTATCAACAATAACAACCAGAAGTGCATAACTCAAAAAGAATAGTATTTCACAACTTAACACTTTACCTCAGTGTGAATCACGGCCTTTATATCTCAATGCCACTTTTAACACCAAGATATTCCAAGAATAACAACTTCAAATAAGGAATTTAACGATTAAATAAGGAATATGGAATAAAGGAAACAAGAACTTCCACTAAACATGTAGAGCAATTAACAAGTAAGAGATAAGACAAATAGAGCATGTGAAATAGACTAATGATGATGAATATAACATGTTAAGATAACTCAATTAAGGCATGAAAGGAATCTACATAGCTAAAACTGGTGAATTTCCACATTTAGCCCGTGTAAACACTCCTCCCCTTGCGTACACGGCCTCCACATATTACAATTATCACAAAACAACACCAATCCCAAGGGGTTATTTCCCTACATAAAGTTAGGCAAGACACTTACCTCAAATCACGCTTACACAATCCACTAGTAGGCCTTTCCCTCAAATATCCAATTTCGAACGGCTCGAATCTAGCCAAAACAACTTCATACCATAAATATTAACCACAGTAAGCTATTTCGAATAATAAAGTTACAAACTTTGCAAAGAAATAAAAAGTCAACTCAAAAAAAATCAACCAGGGCCTGTGTCTCGGAACCCCGGGCAAAATTATAAAATTCAAACACCCATTCAATAACGAGTCCAACCATACAAGAATTACTCAAATTCGCCCACAAATCGCCTTTCAAAACTCAAAAATTTAGTCTAGGAAGTTCTTTCCATTTTTCTCCAAATTTCCAACTCATATCCCTATTTAGATGATGAAAATAGTAATAGATTCATGAAATAAAGTCCAATCCATGTTAGAATCACTTACCCCAACAATCTTCTCGAAGAACCCTCGAGAAATCTTCTCACACCGAGCTCTCTTGGTCCAAAATATGAAAAATGAGATAAACCCTCGATTTTAAAACTTAAAATATGCCTAGGTGCTATTCTTCTTCGCGAACGCGGAATGTGCGTCGCGTTTGCGAGGCTAAAAATTTGCCGCCGCCAAATTCCTCGTCGCGAACGCAATATAATCCACGCGAACACGATGCACACTGAACCCAGGCCTACGCGAACGCGGCACCTTATACGCAAATGCGGTGAACAACTTCTTACACCTTCGCGAATGCGTGGCCATCTTCACGAACGTGAAAAACAAATCGCACCTACCTCCCAGATATCCTTCGCAAAGGCGATGAAGGAAACCAGGTATCAATATATTCAGAAGCTTCAGCAATCCTTAAGGTTCCGAAAGGCGCCGAACATGGTCTGAATCACACCCGAGGCCCCGGGGACCTCAACCAAATATACCAGCTAAAACATCATACGAACACGCTCGAAGCGTCAAATCACATAAAACAACACTAAAACCACGAATAGCGTATCGATTCAAGACTAATGAACTTATGAACTTCGGAGTTTCAAACCTAAGTCTGATTCATACCAAATAACTTCGTTTGGTATGAATGTTGCACACAAGTTATAAATGACATGTTGAACCTATTCCAACTTCTGGAATCAAAATCTGACCCTGATATCAATAAAACCAACTTCCGGTCAAACTTTCCAACCTTCCAAACCTTCAATGTTCCAACTTTTGCCAATTCACGCCGATAAGGACCTCCAAATCAACATCCGGACACATTTCTAAGTCTAAAATCACCATATAGAGCTATTGGAACCGTCAATACCCTATCTCGAAGTCATCTATACAAAAGTCAAACTACCGGGTCAACTCTTTCAACTTAAACCTCCAACATAGGAACTAGGTGTCCCACTTCATCTCTGAAACTCACCCAAAACCAAAACCAAACACCCCGGCAAGTCACATAATCACAATATAGCATAGAGGAGGCAATCAATAGGGGATCGGGCCTGAAATACTGAAAATGACCGGCCGAGTCGTTACATCCTCCCCTCTTAAAACAAACGTTCGTCCTCGAACGAGTATAGAGACATACTTGAAGTGGTGAAAAGATGAGGATAACGGCTACGCATATCATGCTCGGTCTCCCAAGTTTCCTCGTTGACTAGTTGACCCCTCCACTGAACCTTCACTGAAGTGATGTTCTTCAGACCTCATACGTAGCCATCTAAATTCTCGACTGGCAGCTATTATTGTAGGCAAACTCCGCAAGCGGCAAGAACTGATACCAAGAACCCCCAAACTCCATCACACACGCATGAAGCATATCCTCCAATATCTAAATAGTGCGCTGGATTGTCTGCCCCTATAAGGGTGAAATGTTTTACTCATATCAAATCGTTTTTCGAACTCACGTTGTATGGCCCTCTAGAGTAGTGATGTAAACTGTGTACCCTGGTCAAAGATGATGGATACCGACACACTATGAAGTCAGACAATCTCGCGAATATAAACCTGAGCCAGTTGCTCTGAAGAATAAGTAGTCACCAGTTGAATGAAATGAGCCGACTTGGTCAACCTATCTACAATCACCCATAATGCATCGTACTCCCTCAGAGCCTGTGGGAGCCCAACAATAAAATCCATAGTAACCCGCTTCTATTCCCACTCTAGAAATTCTATCCTTTGAAGCAATCAACTTGGCCGCTGATGCTTATACTTCACCTGCTTACAATTAGGCACCGAGCTACATACTCCACTATGTCCTTCTTTATTCTCCTCCACCAATAGTGTTGCCTCAAGTCCTGATACATCTTGGTGGCACCCGGATGTATAGAGTACCGCGAATTTTGAGCCTCCTGAAGAATCAACTCACGCAAACCATCTACATTAGGCACACACAGCCTGCCATGCATCCGTAACACACTGTCACCCCCAATACTAACCTCCTTGGCACCACTGTGCTGAACTGTGTCCTTGAGGACAAGCAAATGGGGTTCATCATACTGACGCTCTCTGATGCAATCGTAAGAGAAAACCAAGAATCCACATAAGCCGAAACTTGACATGGCTCCGAAACATCCAATCTAGCAAACTGGTTGGCCAAGGCCTGAACATCCAAGGTTAATGGCCTCTCTGCTACTAGTAGATGTGCCAAACTGCCCAAGCTCTCCGCCTTTCAACTCAAGGCAATGGCCACCACATTGGCCTTCTCCGGATGATATAAAATGGTGATATCATAGTGCTTAAGAAACTCTAACCATCTCCGCTGATGCAAGTTAAGATCCTTCTATTTGAACAGATACTGCAGACTCTGGTGGTCGTTATAGACCTCACAAGGGACACCATACAAATAGTGCCGCCAGATCTTCAAGGCATGAACAATAGCAGCTAACTCAAGGTTGTGGACAAGATAGTTCTTCTCATGCACCTTTAGCTGTCTAGACGTGTAGCTAATCACCCTAGCTTCCTGCATCAACACCATACCAAGGCTAAGACGTGACACGTCCCAGTACACAGTATAAGATCCTGAACCCGTGTGCAACACCAACACTGGGGTTATAGTCAAAGCTGTCTTGAGCTTCTGAAAGATCTCCTTACACTCCTCGGTCTACCTGAACGGAGCACCCTTCTTGGTCAACTTAGTCATTGGTGCAGCAACACATGAGAAACCCTCTACGAATCGACAGTAATACCCTGCCAAACCAAGAAAACTCCGGATCTCAGTAGCTGAAGACATTCTAGGCTAACCTTGACTGCTTCAATCTTATTCGAATCTACCTGGATCCCCTCACTAGAAACTACATGACACAAAACTGCCACCAAATCAAGAAAGAATTCACACTTCAAAAATTTGCATACAACTTCTTTTCTCTCAAGGTCTAGAGCACGGTCCTCATGTGCTGCTCTTGATCCTCCCAGCTCCGGGAGCACACCAGAATGTCGTTAATAAACACAGTGACGAATGAGTCAAGACTGGGCTAGAATACACTATTCATCAAGTGCATGAATGCTGTTGGGGTGTTGGTTAGCCCAAATGACATCTCAAGGAACTCATAATGACCATATCGAGTCCTGAAGGCAGCCTTCAGAATATCCGGATCCTGAATCTTCAACTGATGATAGCCTGAACGAAAGTCAATCTTTGAGAACACTCTACCACCCTGTAGCTGATCAAATCGGTCATCAATGCATGGCAATGGATACCTGTTCTTTATTGTAATCTTGTTCAACAGGCGATAATCAATACACATGCGCATGGAAGAATCCTTTTTTTTTATAAACAAGACCGGAGCACCCAAGGTGATACACTAGGCCGAATGAAACCCTTATCCAACAACTCCTACAACTGCTCCTTTAACTCCTTCAACTCCACTAGGGCCATACGATATGGTGGAATATGAATGGTTGAGTGTCCGGTAATAAATAAATGCCAAAATCGATACCCTGTCAGGCGGCATGCCCGGAAGATCCTCCGGAAATACATCTAGATGATCCCTCACTACCGTAACTGACTCAACAATAGGAGTATCAACATTGATATCTACCACATATGCTAGATACGCATCACATCCCTTTCCAACCATTAGTTGTGCCTTAAGGAAAGACAGCACCCTGCTAGGAACTTAATCTAAAGTACCTCTCCACTACAACGGTGGTAGACCTAGCATATCCAACGTCACCACCTTGGCATGACAATCAAGGATAGCATGATACAGCAAAAACCAGTCCATACCCAAGATAACATCAAGATCTACCATATTGAGCAACAATAGGTTGGTTTTGGTCTCAAAACCACCAAGAACAACTAAACACGACCGATACACACGGTCAACAACAATGGAATCTCTGATATGTGTGGACACATAGATAGGAAAACTCAAAGAATCACGGAATATACCCAAAATATGGAGCAAAGTAGGATGACACATAGGAATAAGTGGAGCCTGGATCGAATAAGACGGATGCATCTCTAGGACAATCCGGAACAATACCTATGACAACTGAGTTATGCAACCACCTCCGTCTTAGTAGGAAGAGCATAACATCTGGCCTGGCCTCCTCCTCTAGGGCGACCTCTACCTACCCGAACTCCACCCCTGGCTGGTTGTACAGGTGGAGTGGCAACTAGTGCGGTAACCACGGCTTGAGAAGCCTGGGGACCCAGTGCAATACGCGGAGCCTAAGTAGTCTGTAGAGGTGCACCCCTCCTGCGTCTGGATCAATCCCTCACCATATGATGAGTGTCACTCAAAACAAGCTCTCGGATGACGTGGCTGCGGGAACTGGCTCGGGCTTAATCGGATAAATTGACCACTGAAAACACCCCGTGCAGGAGGTGCACTAGAGAATGGCGGTGCATAATGGGCAGCCTAGGGCGTGGAGTGGGGGGAACACCGCTGGAAGCTGGAAGTGCTGAATGGAAATGGGCGGCTCACATAGCCCCTACCATGACGAGCTAAAACTGGGAAATGGGCATCATCATATATGCTAGAATCATGAGGCCTCTTGGCCTCCCTCTCCTCTCTCTCCCGGGCCCACATACCCTCCAATCTCCTAGCGATCTTCACTACTTGCTGGTATGGGATATCCATCTCCAACTCTCGGCCATGCTGAATCTAATACAAGGGTTAGGACCTTTTGACAAATGGAGACTAAAGCCAGGGCATGCTTGGAAAAATCACCAAAACGGACGGCATACTCCGATACGGTTATAGCACCCTGGCATAACTGCTCAAACTTTGTGCGCCATGCATCCCTAAGACTCTAGGGAACAAACTCCCTCATGAACATCTCTGAGAACTGAGCCCAAGTGAGTGAAGCTGCCTTGGCCGGGCTACCAAAATCAAACGCTCGCCACCACTGATAAGCCGCTCCCTTAAGCTGGAACATAGTGAAAGCAACCCTACTCGAATCCACAATACACATAGTACGGAGCATACGATGGCACTCTTCAAGAAAACTGTGGCATCCTCTGAAGCCAAACCGCTGAAAATAGGAAGGTGATACTTCTTGTACCTTTCGAGCCTGAGCTGCTCCCCCTTAGAAGCTGTTGCCCTAACCTCAGGCTGAACTGGGAGAACCGGCTGCACTGATATGACCTCTAGGACAGGCGAAACATGGACCTGTTTCTCTAGGATACGGGCGGTGGGATTCTATGCTCCTCCCCCAGCCTGATATGTGGCAGGAGCAAGTGGAATCAACCCTGCTTGAGCTAATGTGCCAAACATGCTCAAAACCTGGGCGAGAGTTTCCTGAAGTGCAGGGGTAGTAACAGGTATCTCAAGTCCCTGCTCTCCAACTGGAGCTACCAGTGGCTCCTCTGTAGTAGCTCATGTAGGTGTTCTGGCTGCGGCATGTGGCCGTCCTCAGCCTTTGCCTCGGCCCCACCCTCTCGCGGCTCTAACAAGGGGGGAGGGTGTCTGATTGTCAGATCCAGCTGTGCGTGTCCTCACCGTCCGTGAAAGAATAGAAACACAAAGATTTAGAACTTTGAATTCAACAAATTCGCATGATAATGAATCAAAAAAGTGAAACTTTTCCTAACAGTTCCACAGCCTCCTGAACATAAGTACAGACGTCTATGTACTGATCCGCGAGACTCTACTAAACTTGCTTATGACTCATAACACCTATGAACCTAGAGCTCTGGTACAAACATTTCACGATCCCAATTTCCCTCTGTAGGATGTCGTGATGGCACCTAGTCTCTAAGACTAGGTAAGCCTAACAACATGCGGAATATAACTGAAATAACAATTACACTCTAAAATACTTAACATCTATATAGAATAAACTTCTTTGCTCAATATGTACAATTTTCTCCCCAAGCCTGGTGATATCGAGTGACATGCTCTGCAACGGTATCATAGTCATCCCTATACATCCGAGTCAATAAAAGAAGGAAAATATAAACATAGATAGAAGGTGACTCCGAGACCTGCGGACGCTGTTAGGTGTACCTTAAAGTCTCCGAGTACTAGCTCAACTCACTGATGTCGGGACTGGTAGGAGGTACCTGGATCTGCACAAAAATATATGCAGAAGTGTAGCATGAGTACACCACAACGGTACTCAGTAAGTGTCAAGCTTAACCTCGGTAGAGTAATGACGAGGTCAGGTCAAGGCCCTACTGGAATAAATAAATAAGAGGCAGAACGAGTACTTTAACAGTGCAATGATAATAGTAATAAAAATAAAAAAAAGTAAGGAAGATACCAAAATTTACTACACAAAACTCAAGCAATTAATGCACTACGGAAGAAAACAAGAAATGTTATGCCAAGGAAACAAGCAACTAGGAACAAATGAAGTATAAGAGTAATACCAACAAAAAGCCACTACCGAGGTACCGCCTCGTAGTCTCAAATAAAAATAATAAATCACAATCTTTCCTTATATCACCGCGGGAGCCTTTGCCTTTAGTTTTGAAAATCATTTGCCCGAAATAGCATCCCGCTTTTTAGCCCACCTTATCACACCGCATGGCTTCTATTAGTTCGCCTACTAGCCACACGTATCAAGCCCACCTTATCTCACCACATGCGTTTCAACCCCAAAGCCTTATACCACCATATCCGTATCAATATCACAATGTATCCCAAATCGCACATCAAGTGCCCAATATCACAACTACAAAAGGAACCAACAAAAAAAAATATTTTTACAACTAGTAACCCGCGGTCAACCATAATGTGACAAGAGTTTCAACAATAACAACCAGAAGAGCATAACTCAACAAGAATAGTAGTTCACAAAGTAACACTTTGCCTCAATGTGAATCTCGACCTTTATAGCTCAATGCCACTTTGAACAAAAAGACATTCCAAGAATAACAACTTCATACAAGGAATTTAACGGTTAAATAAGGAATATGGAACAAAGGAAACAAGAACTTCCACTAAACATGTAGAGCAATTAACAAGTAAGAGATAAGACAAGTAGAGCATGTGAAATTGACTAATGATGATGAATATAACATGTTAAGATAACTCAATTAAGGCATGAAAGGAATCTACATAGCTAAAAATAGTGAATTTCCACATTTAGGCAGTGTAAACACTCGTCACCTTGCCTACGTGGCCTCCATTCATCACAATTATCACAAAACAATACAATCCTAAGGGGTAATTTCCCCACAAAAAGTTAGGCAAGCCACTTACCTCAAACAACGCTAACACAATCCACTAGTAGGCGTTTTCGTCGGTTATTCATGTCCGAATGACTCGAATCTAGCAAAAACAACTTCATACCATAAATATAAACTATAGGAAGCTAATTCGAATAATAAAGTTACTATCTTTGCAAAGAAATAAAAAGTCAACTCAAAAAAGTCAACCCGAGCTCACGTCTCGGAACCTGGCCAAAATTACAAAATCCAAACACTCATTCGAAAATGAGTCCAACCATATTACACAAATTTGACTTCATATCGCCTTTCAAAATTTGAAAATTTAGTCTAGGAAGTTCATACAATTTTTCCCCAAATTCCAACTCAAATCCCTAATTAGATGATAAAAATAGTAATAGATTCATGAAATATAGTCCAATCCGGGTTAGAATCACTTACTTCATCAATCTCCTTGAAGAACCCTCAAAACATCCCTCACACTAAGCTCTCTAAGTGCAAAATATGAAAAATGAGATGAACCCTTGATTTTGAAACTTAAATTTTGCTCAGGTGTTATCCTTCTTCGCGAACGCGGAATGTGCCTCGCGTTCGCGAAGCACAAAATTCCCAGCTGCCAGATCCCTTTTCGCGAACGAGAAATCATCCACGCGAATGCGATGCACACTGAGCCCAAGCGTACGCGAACGCAACCCCTCATACGCGAATGCGGTGAACAACTTCTTACACCATCACAAATGCGTGACCATCTTCGCGAACACGAAGAACAAAACTCGCCTGCCTCCCAGATACCCTTCGTGAACGCGAGACCTCTCTCGCGAACGCGATGAAGGAAACTAGATATCAGAAAATTAAGCAGCTTCAGCAATCCTTAAGGTTTTTAATGCGCTGAACATGGTCTGAATCACACCCGAGAACCCCGGGACCTTAACCAATCATACCAACTAAAAACACCATACGAACAGGCTGAAAGCGTCAAATAACATCAAACAACAGTAGAACCACGAATCGTGCATCCATTCAAGCCTAATGAACATATGAAATTCCGAATTTCAAAACTAATATCGATTCACACCACAGAACGCCAATTGACTTCACATTTTTTACACAAGTCATAAATGACATGACGGACCTATTCCAACATCCGAAATCGATATCCAATCTCGATATTAATAAAATCAACTCCCGGTCAAACTTTCCAACCTTCTAAACCTTTAACTTTCCAACTTTCGTTAGTTCACTCCAAAACGACCTACGAACCTGCAAATCAAAATCCGGACACGCCCCTAAGTCTAAAATCACCATACGGAGCTATTGGAGCTGTCAAAACCCTATCTCGAAGTTGTTTACACAAAGGTCAAACTACGGTCAACTTTTTCAACTTAAACCTCCAACTTAGGGACTAAGTGTCCCATTTCACTCCGAAACTCACCCGAAACCAAAACTAAGCACCTCAGCAAGTCAGAAAATAAAAATATAGCATAGAAGAGGCAATAAATAGGGGATCGGGGCTAAAATACTCAAAACGACCAGCTGGGTTGTTACACCTCATAATCGGTCACAGACATCTGCTCCAGCCGGAGTTGCTCGAACTGACCCCGTAACTCTTCCCTCTGAGAGGGTGGAATATACCTCTCCAAAAAGAGACGTGTGAACTGGTCCCAAGTTAAGGGAGGTGAACCTGCTGGCCTGCTACAGAGAAAAGACTTCCACCATCTACGGGCTTTTCCCTCCAACTGAAATGTGGTGAAGTCCACCCAGTTGGACTCCACTACTCCCATATTATGCAGCCTGTCCCTGCAACGATCAATGAAGTCATGTGGGTTCTCATGCCACTCACCGCTAAAGACAGGAAGATGTAACCTAATCCGTTTTTCAATAAATAAAGTGCAGGAATTATAAATAGGCATGAAATACAACAGTGACAATTGAATAAGAAATAACAATTAACATGATCATTTAACAAAATGTCAATGTAAAATCCCCAAATACCACGTGCCATTTCAAGAAATAAACCATAAAGTAAATTTTAAATGTCAAGCCATGAAAGAAATACACGTATATTAGAATGGCTAGCGATATCATGCACGAGTTATGCCGAGGTCGTACGACCCGATCTATGGATGCATCTCAATACCTATCTACCTAGGCGTTCCGCCCGATCCACAAGAATTGAGAAATTCTTTGGACTACGAGTCATACAATTACAACACAAGGATAGGAACACAAAGAAGCATAATTTTCTATCAATAATCAAATATTCTACCAACACTCAAAGTAACGAAGCCCGGTCTACATAATTCCTAATTAAATATAATTGTAAATTCAATAATTAAACTATCAAGTAGGGCTCATTTAATATAAATATTGCATGATAAAGTCCTAAGATTACCCCGACATAAACATCATTTTAGCTACGTATGGACGCTCGTCAATTAGTCGTACGTAGCACCAACAATTATTAACAAATAAAAATTTAAACACCTACGAGTATAATTCAATCTTACAAGGTTAGGAAAGAGACTTACCTTGCTTCCAAGCCCACTACTCGGCCCTTCAACCTCACTAATTGCCCAAAATCGATGTCGAGCAATCCGACACTAGCCAAAGGTCAAACAAACTAATCAATACATGCTCAAAAGTACATAATTCATTTATTAGAGTAATCACCCAACTCAAATCGAAATGTCCCTAAAAGTCACTCTTGGCCCACGTTCCCGGATTCTGAAAATTTTCGTAGATAAATATTTTACTATGACCTTACGAACTCAAATAAATAATTTATACCCAATTCTAGCATAAATTTCATGGCCAAATCCCATTTTTATCAAAACCTTAGGTTTTCTAACAAAGTCCAATTTCCACAATTTCTATGCTAAAATCTACCCATAAACAATGTATTAAACTCATATTATATAAAAATTACTTACCTCAAGATAATAGGTCTCCAAAATCAGTCAAGAGAAGTGGATAATAAAAAAGAATGGGCTAATTCTCGATTTTAAAACAAGGTTTTACCCATTGGTCCTTCTTCGCGACTGTGAAGGAAAAATTTCCAGCGCCCAAAAAAACCTCATCGCGAACGCGACCATACCTACGCAATCGCGAAGGTCAACCTGACCAACCCTTCGCGAACACGGTTTACTGCCTTCTACATGAACGCGAGACAACGACCGCGAACGTGAAGGCTACTGGCCTCAAGCCTTCGCGAAATTGACTATTCTACCGCAAATGCAAAGCACACAATGCCTTAGACCCAAATCCCTTCATCGCAAATGCGAGACTCCCACTGAATTCGCAAAGAAGGAAGCCAGTAGCACAAAATATGATATTTTTGACTTAACTCCGAGTGGTCTGAAACACACCCGAGCCACTCGGACCTCGTCCAAATGCACCAATAAGTCCAAAAATATAATGCGGACCTACCTGAAGCCTCGGAACACATAAAACAACATCAAAATTAAGAATCACACCTAAAAATCAAATTAACGAACCTTTGAACTGCAAACTTCTTCAACTAGCTTCGAACGCGATGAATCATACTTAGACAATTTGGAACGACGCCAAATTTTGTGTATAAGTCAAAAATTACAGTGCAAACATATTTCCAAGCTCAGAATCCCAAACGGACCTCATTAACACCAAAGTCTATTTCAAACAAACTCTAAAACTTTTAAAGGCGCCCATTAAATGCGGAAACGCTCCCGGATCATCCGAAAATCGATCCGACCATATGCCTAAGTCTAAAATTATCATACAAACTTATTGAAACCTTCAAATCCCGGTTTCGAGGTTGTTTACTCAAAATATTGATTAAAGTCAAAGTTGGCCACATTAGGTCACTATAACGGAACTAAGTGTTTCGAATTCAACCCGAATCATTCAGAAACTAAACCAATAATCTCTCGCAAGGCATAAAATAATAAAATCACATACTGGAAGTCCTAAATAGGGGAACGAGGATCTAAAAAGTAAAACGACCGGTCGAGACGTTACAATTCGTGTCTCTATTTGCTCTTTCTACTTATCATCTGCACATGTAAAATAATAAGTGGATATTTTTTACCTTAAAACCTCTTTACTACTTGATCGAGGTTAGTCAAGAGGCTTACTGAGTACATGGAGTTGGTTATACTCATATGACACTTTTGCACCTTGCATGCAGATCTTAGAGTTACGTAGCTGTGGAAGATGAAGCCTTGCATTAACGACGTACCACCATTCCAAATTCAAGATACCTCCTGTTCATGCTAGTTTAGGATTTCAATTCTGGTTATGTAGACATTAAATAAATATTTTGTTTATTCTTCACATCAATTTTATAAATCTAAATCATAGTGGCTCTTGACTTTACAACCAGTCACTGGGATGTCGTATAGATTTCACTTATTTTCATTCTTGTTATTATTGATTCTTCACTTGAGTTATCTTATTCTATGTTTGGCTTATCTAGCACTGTGGTTAGGTGCGATCACGATTAGGTGGATTTTGGGTCGTGACATGAAAGGTTCCAAATGCCATTGGAAAAGAGATCAAAAATTTAATAGTTTCCCCCCTGCAAGAAAGGGCCATGGATGGTATCCTTAATGGGAGGGTGATTTCCGATCCAAGTTCCTTCTAAGAAACCGATTTTATTTCTTTTATGAACTACCTATCTAGTAGCTTTGGAACAAATTCTCCAACCCTCCATAATGACCTTTCATGTTCTACTCTTTGGGCTTCTATTACTTTGGCTCCTCCGATAACATTTCCATATTAGAACCTATTCCGAGGAGCATGAGGCTTATTAAATAGTCTTTAAGTCATTCACGAGAGCATATCTTTGTTCTTATATTCATTCAGACACGTAAACCCAACCCCTTTTGCTTTTGGTAACAATTCTTTTAGTTGACAACGTAAAGCTTTGTTTTTTCCTCAGCATTTGCGCCCCAAATAAAGTTCACTTGAATTCTATCTATGAGACTGTTAACATGAGAAGGGAGATTAATATATTGCATAATATGGTTGAGGATGCTAGCTAGGGAGGCTTTTGGTAGGATGATCTACCAGCTACCTTCAAAATCTTTGTCTTTCCCCAACAAACCAAGAGTTCATGCTATCTATGATGAATTGGAAGTCAAAATTTGTAGGTTTTATGAAAGATGGGGTAGTCTAGGTATTTTTCAAAATTATTGCTAATTTTGATACTGTGTGTCTCAGAGCACTCTGATGCTAAAGTTAGCTGGCAGGAGAAGATAACCTTAGACAGAATTTATGATTGATTATTTGACCTGATTTAATGCTGGGTGCATTTAGGGTGGACAATATGGTGTCAAAATTCTTGATATTGGCCCTAGCAAAAATGGTCAGGTCATCAACAAAGAAAGGGTAGAAAATCCTAGGCCTAGGGGTACTGGAATTGATAAGGAATTATTTTTGTTTTTTTAGTGCACTTCATCATCAATCTATCTAGACAACATCTCCATACCGAGGATAAAGCTGTAGGGGAAATGAGGTCTCTCTTTCTAATACTTCTAGATGTATGGAAGAAGTCACATTGACCAAGATGGAAAAGAAGGAGGTGGAGATGCATGAAAGGATAAGCTGGATAAGCTTGTTAGGAAAAATGAAGAGAAGAATGGTCTCTTTAATGAAGGACCATTCATGTCAATGGCTTTCTCTAAATCAATTTAAAAATTATGTTAGCATCTTTACCCTTCATTATATGGAAATTAGCGAAGCAGAATAAAGAAGAGAATTGAACAAAGTGAAAAAAAAATAGAATAAAGTAGACTTGGGACTTCACATTAATTAATCACTACTCACTTGATAGATAGAAATAAAAGTTAGTCATTCATATCAAGCAAAATTAAACAATGTGAAGAAACTAAAATATAATTTGTAAGGGGAAATACTTACATTCATAGTTGAAATGGAAATGATGGCCAAGACTATCATTGATCCCGCAACCAGAAGGACAAAATAAGAAGTAAATTAAAGCTGAAAAGGCTTAAAGGAATTTACTTAACCGTACCAATTAGTAAAAAAAATAGAAGTATGTTGATTTCGAGTTACGAATGAAAGCACAAACATCAGGGAGAAAAAGATACAGTTCAGCTTTGGGTCTGATGTTGAGTACTCTTAGGGGTTTTGCCAGCCAACGCCAGAGTGACCTTTAACTCGGTTCTTCGGGCTTATGGGTCGAATTCTTGTGGAAAATCTGATCCTACCGTCATGAATTGATGGTGGTAACCAGTTGTGAAAATCAATTTTCAGCCACCGGGGAATATGTTCACGAGGGAGAAGACTATAGTTTTCCAAAATCTCAGGACTCTAACAGCCATTCCCAATGATATTTATTTATTGGTTGTCATTTGGTGGAGAAAATATCTAACCAATGTCTATCACCAAGAAGAATTTGATTTAGTAACGCAGATTTTGATTTTAAAAGAATAACATCTTTTTATATTTGAAAGTAATTTAACTTTAAACATTTTATTTTATGTTTAATGAAAAGCCTTTACAGCTAAATGTTATGACCTCATGAAGTTTTTGCTCTGTAAAATTTTAAGATCATAGGTTGTTAAAAGTCTTCTTCTTTTTTTTTTTAACTGCGTGCCACGTTAAACTACGTCAAATAAATCACAATAGAGGGAACTATAGTTTTATACTTTTCCTAATATTCTTGAGTTTATATTGTGCTTGTTTGAATAGTAATTTTACAGAGTAAAGTTGTGACGACCCGGTCAGTTGTCTCGTGGGTTACCACTCCGTCTTCCCCATTTTCTGTCTCATTATATTGTGTTATCTGTGTTTTATGTAACCAGGTTGAGTAGTTGTGTCTGGAGTGAAATTGGCAAGAAATGAGACACTTAGTCTCTTTCAAGAAGGATTAAATTGGAAAAATAAACCGGATGTTGACCTACGAGTTAGGAGGCTCGGATGTGAATTCTGACGATTCGGTTAGTTTCAGGAGATGATTTATGACTTAGGAGTGAAATCGGAATTTGGTTCGGAGATCCCGTGTAGAAGTAGGCTTGAATTGGTGAAGTTAGAATTTTGTCGATTTTCGGTTGATAGGCGAGATTTTGATCCGAGGGTCGGAATGGAATTTCGAAAGTTGTTGCAGCTTCGATATGTGAATTAGGACTTGTGTGTAAAATTTCAGGTCATTCGGACGTGGTTTGATTGGGTTTAGATCAAAAGAGCGACTTAGAGGATTTTTGAAATTCTTAGGCTTGAGTCCGACGCGAATAGGTGTTGAGAGGTTATTTTGAGTGTTCTGATGGTTGGAACAAGTTTGAATAATGTTATGGGATATTTTGGCGTATTTGGTTGATGTTCCAGAAGCCTCGGGTGAGTTTTGGATGGTTAAACAGACTAATTCGTCGTTGGAAAAGGAAATTTCAGAAAAACCAGATGCCAGAACGCGGACCGCATATCTCAAATGCGGACCGCATATCTCACAAGGAGATCGCAAACCCAGGCAGGTTCCTGGGCAAAGTTTAGGTCAGAAATGCGGTAGGAATGCGGACCGCATACCTAACATGCGGACCGCATATCTGACATCGAGACCGCAAACTGAGACAGTGAACTGAACAAAATGTAACGTCAAGAATGTAGTCAAAATGCGGACCTCAGACATGAAATGCGGACCGCATTTCACCATGCTGAGATCGCATACCAGGACAGAAACCTGGACAAATTCAATGTCGAAAATGCGTCCAAAATGCGGACCGCATACCTGTTATGCGACAGGTATGAGATCGCATATCAGGCCGGACAGGGGTGTTTTGTCTCGTTTTTTGACCCCTTTATAAATAGAAATCAATGTCCATTTGCCATACCAAAGCCATTTTTCGTCACCCACGAAGAGAAACACCTCCAAACACCTTAAAATCATAACAAATCAACCTTAGAACTACATCCAAGGGACATTTCTTGGACAAATTCTCAAGAGGAGGAGTGTTGACTATCTTGAACATTGTTGGAGCTATAGAGCTCGGGTCGAAGCAAGTATTGGGGGCAATTCTTGGAAGATTCCCAAGGGAAAACATCGGGGTAAGTGTTCTAGACTTAAACTTGGGCATATTACCCAAACCTACTGCTATTCTAGCTTATGATTGTGATTAAGTTGGGGGAATTGTAGAAAAACCCTAAGCTTAGATTTTAAGACTTGAAGGTCGAACCAATGTCAGAATTCGATAAATCTTGTATGGTTGAACTAGTGGGAAGATAAGGAACCCGTGGAGGTGAAAATTACTGAATTTCGAGAAGTGGGTCTGGGGCTCGGGTTTTGGTAATTTTGGGATTTCTTAGTAATTTTGATTGTTCTCGCGTGGGCTTTGTCCCCTTAACATATTGTGACGTAATTGTTTTGAATTTGGATAGATTCGACGCACGTGGAGGCCAATTCAAAGGGCAAGGGCATCGTGGGCTAAGGATTTAGCCGGTTTGAGGTGAGTAATGATTGTAAATGAAGTTTTGAGGGTTTGAAGCCCCGGATTGCACATCGTAGTGCTATATTGAGGTGAGGCACATGCTCGATGATGAGCGTGGGGTCGTTTACTACTGGGGATTGTGACTTGGTCCATTTCGATTGATGATTTTTACTATATATTTGATTAGAACTTATTGGATATCATCATGAATTGGGCTGATCGCCATATTTGGGCCTCGTGCCGGTTATGTAAACCCTTCAGGGGTATTCATAACTGTTTACTAAATCATATTTGGGCTTCGTATCGGTTATATGAGCCCTTCAGGGGTATTTATCACTGTTTCCTCAATGTTTGAATCATTACTTGAACTCAATTTTGAAATTTAGATGATATTTTCAAATGATTTTAATTGGATCGGGTGGCACGCCGCCACGAGATGTGATGTGAATGGATAGGGTGACACGCCGTCACGAGATATTGCGCTTGGGCGGTAAGAAGCCTCGCCCGGAGTCTGCACCCCCCATAGTGAGCGCAGGGTAACCATGGGATCGGGTGGCACGCCGCCACGAGAGTCATGCTATGTAATGTATTCTGGTGTGCTAGTATTGTTGTTTCCTTTACTTCATGTTATTTAATTTGAGATATTTATATGTTTTACTATTCATTATGGATTGCTGTATGCCTTATGTTTTTCTTACGTTCATTTGTTATTTATAATTTTTACTCACTGAGTTGGACGTAGTCACATTACTCCCTGCACTATGTGTGCAGATTCAGGCGTTATCGGTTCCGCTCCGAGGTATTGACTACTACTGTCAGGGCGGTGATTCAGAGACCACGAGGTAGCTATTGGCGTCTGCAGCCCCGTATCTCTTTCATCTTGTTATTTCCATTTTCTTCAAACAACTATGCCAGAGATATTGTAATAGCAATCTTGCTAGTAGGATCTCATTAGTTGCTCATGACTTTGTGACACCCCGGTTCGGGCTGTAGTCGGGATGGTTCACTATGCTTTTTCGCAAGTCATGGTTATTAAACCTTATTTCTATTAATTTCGTACTGTTTAACCGTTTAAATGAGGTTCGGTTTGAATTGGCTGGCCTTGTCTTCATGAGAGGCGCCATCACGATCGGGTTGAGATTTCGGGTCGTGACAAGTTGGTATCAGAGCCTAGGTTACATAGGTCTCGCGAGTCATGAGCGGGTTTCGTAGAGTCTCACGGATCGATGCGGAGACGTCTGTATCTATCTTCGAGAGGCTGCAGAACCTTTCTAGGAAAATTCCATATTCTTGAAATTCTTATTGTGCGAACTCGTTGATCCGGTCACTAAAACCTCTGTAATCTTGTTCTCTCACATATGGTGAGGCCGCGGACTACCGGACGAGGTGGACGACCACCAATACCATCCACTGAGGCCACCAAAGGCCGTGGACGCGGTCGTGGTCTTGGTAGAGGCACAGCGGCGAGGGCAGCATCTGTTGATCTACCAGCTGCCCCAGCTCAGGAACAGGCTCCAGCAGCACCAGTTCAGGCACCAGCTGTGCCTATCGCTATTCTAGGTCTTCAGGAGACCTTGGCTCAGATATTATCTGTTTGCACTGGCCTAGCTCAGGCGGTTTCAGCCACCACAGCCGCAACCACCTCACAGGCCGGGGGAGGCAATCAGACTCCAGTTGCCCGCACGCCTGAGCAGGTAGTGCAGGGACTCCAGATGCTGGGGGCACCTCCAGCCCGGCCAGTTGCACCGGCTTAGGAATTCATAGAACCAATTATGCCAGATGATGAGCAGCGTCGCCTTGAGAGGTTTGGCATACTCCAGCCTCCGTCATTCAGTGGTGCTGAGGGCGGGGATGCCGAAGGTTTTCTTGATAAGTGTTAGCGAATGCTCTGGACAGCCGGGATTCTTGAGTCTAGTGGTGTGGCATTTACCACATTTCAGTTCGCAGGAGGTGCCTTTAATTGGTGAGAGGCGTATGAGAAGCGTAGGCCGGTTGATGCAGCACCCCTTACTTGGCAGCAGTTCTCCGCTCTTTTCTTGGAGAAGTATGTGCCAAAGTTCCACAGAGAGGAGCTGCATAGACAGTTTGAATGGCTGCTACAGGGGGGATATGACCGTGTCGCAATATGAGTTAAGATTTTCTGAGTTGGCTCGACATGCTGTCTGGATGGTTCCGACTGATCGTGAAAGGATCAGGAGGTTTGTGGATGGCCTTAACTATAATCTCCATATTCTTTTGACCAGGGAGAGAGTATTGGGTGCTACTTTCGAGGAAGTGGTTGATATAGCTCGCGAGATTGAGACGGTTCGCCGTCAGGAGCGAGAGGAGAGGGAGGCTAAGAGGCCTCGAGGATCGGATAGTTATAGTGGTACTCCTTCGAGAGGCCAGTTTCAGCAAGGTAGAGGTCGTTCCTTCAGGCCTGCTCAGCCTGTCCGCCCAGGGTATAGTGGGGCATCTGCAGTTCGTGGTTATCATGGATTTCAGTAGGGCCAGTCATCACTCAGCGCCCTTCCAGCTCACGCTCCGTCAGCCCAGGGTCCTTCTAGGCCGATTTCATTTGCTAGAGCACCAGTGAGCTGTTATGAGTGTGGCGAGATGGGCCACGTGCGGAAGCATTGTCCTCATAATAGTGCTAGATCATCCCAACAGAGCGGCCAACCCTCGACTTCTGATCCAGTTACTTTACCACCCGCCCAGCCAGTTAGGGGAGGAGGACAGGCAGCCAGAGGTCGCCCTAGAGGGGGAGGTCGAGCAGGCGGTGGTCAGGCCTGATTCTATGCTATCCCAGGCAGGACAGATACCAGTGTTTCAGACGTCGTTATTACAGGTATTATTTCAGTCTGCCATAAAGATGCCTTTGTATTATTTGATCCCGGATCCACCTATTCGTATGTGTCCTCATATTTTGCTCATTATTTGAGTACGCCCCGGGAGTTTCTTGCTTTACCTGTTCATGTGTCTACCCCGGTGGGCGATACTGTTATTGTAGACCGTGTGTACCGGTCGTGTGTAGTAACTATTGGGGGTACGGAGATCCGGGTGGATCTATTGCTATTAAGCATGGTAGATTTTGATGTTATTTTGGGCATGGATTGGCTATCTCCATGTCGTGCTATATTAGACTGTCATGCTAAGACAGTTACTTTGGCTATGCCGGGTGTGCCGCGGATCGAGTGGCGTGGCGTGACTGATTATATTCCTAGTAGGGTGATATCCTACTTGAAAGCCTAGCGTATGGCTGGGAAGGGTTGCCTTGCATACCTAGCGTTTGTGAGGGATGTTGGAGCTGAGACTCCAAGCATCGACTCTGTCCCTGTTGTGCGGGATTTTTCCGATGTATTTCCTGCAGAACTGCCGGGCATGCCGCCGTACAGGGATATTGATTTTGGTATTGACCTGGTGCCGTGCACTCTGCCCATCTCTATTCCACCATATCGTATGGCACCAGCAGAGTTGGAGTTGAAAGAGCAACTTCAGGAACTCTTAGATAAGGGGTTCATTCGGCCTAGTGTGTCACCTTGGGGTGCACCGGTTCTATTTGTGAAAAAGAAGGATGGCACGATGAGAATGTGCATCGATTATAGGCAATTGAACAAGTTAACCATCAAAAACAAATATCCTTTGCCTCGCATCGATGATTTATTTGACCAGCTTCAAGGAGCACGAGTGTTCTCTAAGATTGATCTCCGTTCAGGATATCACCAGTTAAAGATAAGGGATGCGGATATTCTTAAGACTGCTTTCCGGACTAGATATGGCCACTATGAGTTTCTTGTTATGTCTTTCGGGCTAACCAATGCCCCAGCAGCGTTCATGCAGTTAATGAACAATGTATTTCGGCCTTATCTGGATTCGTTCGTGGTGGTGTTCATAGATGATATTCTAGTGTACTCTCCTAATCAGGAAGAGCACGCAGAGCATTTGCGAGTTGTATTACAGAGATTGAGAGAGGAGAGGCTTTATGCAAAATTCTCTAAGTGCGAGTTTTGGCTCAACTCAGTGGCTTTCTTGGGGCACGTGGTGTCCAACGAGGGTATACAGGTTGATCCAAAGAAGATAGAGGCGGTTCAGAGTTGGCCTGAACCGTCCTCAGTCACAGAGATTCGTAGCTTTCTTGGGTTGGCAGGCTACTATCGCCAGTTTGTTCAGGGTTTCTCATCCATTGCGTCGCCCTTGACCAAATTGACCCAGAAGGGTGTTCCATTTATATGGTCAGACAAGTGTGAGGAGAGCTTTCAAAAGCTCAAGACAGCCTTGACCACAGCTCCAGTATTGGTTCTACCATCAGCCTCAGGTTCGTGTGCCGTGTATTGTGATGTCTCAAGAATTGGGATCGGTTGTGTACTAATGCAGGAGGGTAGAGTTATTGCTTATGCTTCTCGTCAGCTGAAGCCTCATGAGATGAACTACCCCGTGCATGATTTGGAGCTGGCTACCATAGTTCATGCTTTAAACATTTGGAGGCATTACTTGTATGGCGTATCTTGTGAGGTATTTACTGATCACCGTAGCCTTCAACATCTGTTCAAGCAAAAGGATCTAAAGTTGAGGCAGCGGAGATGGCTGGAGTTGCTCAAGGATTACGTTGTTACTATACTATACCATTTGGGAAAGGCCAACGTGGTGGCCAATGCTTTGAGCCGAAGGGCAATGAGCATGGGGAGTTTGGCATACCTTCCAGTTGGAGAGAGATCTCTCGCAGTCGATGTCCAGACCTTGGCCAATAGGTTTATGAGATTAGACATCTCGAAATCCAATCGGCTATTGGCTTGCATGGTTTCTCGATCTTCGTTATACGGTCGCATCAGGGAGCGTCAGTATGAGGATTCCCATTTGCTTGTCCTTAAGGACAGAGTCCAGCATAATGATGCTAAAGATGTGACCATCAGCGACGATGGAGTGTTGAGGATGCAGGGCTGGATTTGTGTACCCAATGTGGATGGGCTCCGAGAGTTGATTCTGGAGGAGGCCCATAGCTCACGGTATTCCATTCATCCGGGTGCCGCCAAGATGTATCAGGACTTGAAACAACATTATTGGTGGAGAAGAATGAAGAAAGACATTGTGGGATTCGTAGCTCAGTGTCTCAACTGTCAGCAAGTAAAATATGAACATCAGAGGCCGGGTGGTTTGCTTCAGCAGATAGCTATTCCCGAGTGGAAATGGGAGTGGATCACTATGGACTTTGTTGTTGGGCTCCCACGGACTTTGAAGAAGTTCGATGCTATTTGGGTGATTATGGATCGGCTGACCAAGTCCACGCACTTCATTCATGTGTGTACTACCTATTCTTCAGAACGGTTGGCAAGGAATTATATTCGAGAGATTTTCCGGCGGCATGGTGTTCCAGTTTCTATCATTTTAGATAGAGGTACTCAGTTCACTTCGCAGTTCTGGAAAGCCGTGCAGAGGGAGTTGGGTACTCGGGTGGAATTGAGGACAGCATTTCATCCTCAAACGGATGGGCAGTCAGAGCGTACCATCCAGATATTGGAGGACATGTTACGGGCATGCGCTATTGATTTCGGAGGCTCATAGGATGAGTTTCTGCCTCTTGCAGAGTTCGCTTATAACAACAGCTATCAGTCAAGTATTCAGATGGCTCCGTATGAGGCTTTGTATGGGAGGCGGTGTAGATCTCCAGTTTGTTGGTTCGAGCCTGGCGAAGCTAGGCTATTAGGGACTGACTTGGTTCAAGATGCTTTAGAGAAGGTGAAAACAATCCAGGAGAGGCTCCGTACAGCGCAGTCGAGGCAAAAGAGTTATACCGATAGAAAGGTTCGAGATGTATCCTACATGGTTGGCGAGAAGGTCTTGCTGAAAGTTTTGCCCATGAAAGGTGTTATGAGATTCGGGAAGAAAGGGAAATTGAGTCCTCGGTTCATTGGGCCGTTCGAAGTGCTTCGGAGAGTCAGGGAGGTGGCTTATGAGCATGCCTTGCCACCTAGTCTGTCGAGTGTACACCCAGTATTTCATTTTTCTATGCTCCGGAAGTATATTGGAGACCCGTCTCATTTTTTGGACTTCAGCATGATTCATCTGGATGATGATTTGACCTATGAGATGGAGCCAGTGGCGATTTCGGATTGACAGGTTCGGAAGTTGAGGTCCAAGGAGATAGCTTCGGTGAAAGTGTAGTGGAGAGGTCGTTCCGTGAAGAGGCTACTTGGGAAACCGAGCAAGATTTGCGGAGCAAATATCCTCACCTATTTGAGACTTCAGGTATGTTTCTTGACTCGTTCGAGGACGAACGTTTGTTTAAGAGGGGGAGAATGTGACGACCCGGTCAGTTGTCTCGTGGGTTACCACTCCGTCTTCTCCATTTTCTGTCTCATTATGTTGCGTTATCTGTGTTTTACGTAACCAAGTTGAGTAGTTGAGTCCGAAGTGAAATTGGTAAGAAATGAGACACTTAGTCTCTTTCAAGAAGGGTTAAATCGGAAAAATCAACCGGATGTTGACCTATGAGTTAGGAGGCTCGGATGTGAATTCAGACGATTCGATTAGTTTCGGGAGAAGATTTATGACTTAGGAGTGAAATTGGAATTTGGTTTGGAGGTTCCATGTAGAAGTAGGCTTGAATTGGTGAAGTTAGAATTTTGGCGATTTTCGATTGATAGGCGAGATTTTGATCCGAGGGTTGGAATGGAATTCCGAAAGTTGCTGTAGCTTCGATATATGAATTAGGACTTGTGTGTAAAATTTCAGGTGATTTAGACGTGGTTTGATTGGGTTTAGATCAAAAGACCGACTTAGAGGATTTTGGAAATTCTTAGGCTTGAATCCGACGCGAATGGGTGTTGAGAGGTTGTTTTGAGCGTTCCGATGGTTGGAACAAGTTTGAATAATGTTATGGGATATGTTGGCATGTTTGGTTGAGGTTCCAGAAGCCTCGGGTGAGTTTTGGGTGGTTAAATGGACTAATTCGTTATTGGAAAAGGAAATTTCAGAAAAACCAGATGCGAGAATGCGGACCGCATATCTCACAGGGAGATCGCAAACCCAGGCAGGTTCCTGGGCAAAGTTCAGGTCAGAAATGCGGTAGGAATGCGGACCGCATACCTAACATGCGGACCGCATATCTGACATCGAGACCGCAAACTGAGACAGTGAACTGAACAAAATGTAACGTCAAGAATGCGGTCGAAATGCGAAACGCGGACCGCATTTCACCATGCTGAGATCGCATAACAGGACAGAAACCTGGACAAATTCAATGTCGAAAATACGTCCAAAATGCGGACCGCATACCTGTTATGCGACAGGTATGCGATCGCATTTTGGGCCGGACAGGGGTGTTTTGTCTCGATTTTTTACCCCTTTATAAATAGAAATCAGTTCCCATTTGTCATACCAAGGCCATTTTTCGTCACCCACGAAGAGAAACACCTCCAAACACCATAAAATCACAATAAATCAACCTTAGAACTACATCCAAGGGGCATTTCTTGGACAAATTCTCAAGAGGAGGAGTGTTGACCATCTTGAACATTGTTGGAGCTATAGAGCTCGGGTCGAAGCAAGTATTGGGGGCAATTCTTGGAAGATTCCCAAGGGAAAATATCGGGGTAAGTGTTCTAGACTTAAACTTGGGCAAATTACCCAAACCTACTGCTATTCTAGCTTATGATTGTGATTAAGTTGGGGGAATTGTAGAAAAACCCTAAGCTTAGATTTTAAGACTTGAAGGTCGAACCGATGTCGGAATTCGATAAATCTTGTATGGTTGAACTCGTGGGAAGATAAGGAACCCGTGGAGGTGAAAATTACTGAATTTCGAGAAGTGGGCCTGGGGCTCGGGTTTTGGTAATTTCGGGATTTCTTAGTAATTTTGATTGTTCTCGCGTGGGCTTTGTCCCCTTAACATATTGTGACATAATTATTTTGAATTTGGATGGATTCGACGCTCGTGGAGACCAATTCAAAGGGCAAGGGCGTCGTGGGCTAAGGATTTAGCCGGTTTGAGGTGAGTAATGATTGTAAATGATGTTCTGAGGGTTTGAAACCCTTGATTGAACATCGTAGTGCTATATTGAGGTGAGGCACGTGCTCGATGATGAGCGTGGGGTCGTTTACTACTGGGGATTGTGACTTGGTTCGTCCCGATTGGTGATTTTTACTATATATTTGATTAGAACTTATTTGATATCATCATGAATTGGGCTGATCGCCATATTTGGGCCTCGTGCCGGTTATGTAAACCCTTCAGGGTATTCATCACTCTTTACTAAATCATATTTGTGCTTCGTGCCGGTTATGTGAGCCCTTCAGGGGTATTTATCACTGTTTCCTCACTGTTTTGAATCAATACTTGAACTCAGTTTTAAAATTTTGATGATATTTTCAAATGATTTTAATTGGATCGGGTGGCACGCCGCCACGAGATGTGATGTGAATGGATCGGGTGACACACCATCACGAGATATTGCGCATTGGGCCGTATGAAGCCCCACCCGGAGTCCGCACCCCCCACAGTGAGCGCAGGGTACCCATGGGATCGGGTGGCACGCCGCCACGAGAGTCATGCTATGTAATGTATTCTGTTGTGCTGGTATTGTCGTTTTCCTTTACTTCATGTTATTTATTTGAGACATTTATATGTTTTACTGTTCATTATGGATTGCTGTATGCCTTATGTGTTTTCTTACCTTCAGTTGTTATTTATAATTTTTACTCACTGAGTTGGAAGTACTCACATTACTCCTTGCAACATGTGTGCAGATTCAGGCGTTATCGGTTCTGCTCCGAGGTATTGACTACTACTGTCAGGGAGGTGATTCAGAGACCACGAGGTAGCTGTTGGGGTCCGCAGCCCCGTATCTCTTTCACCTTGTTATTTCCGTTTTCATCAAACAACTGTGCCAGAGATATTGTAATAGCAATCTTGTTAGTACGATCTCATTAGTTGCTCATGACTTTGTGACACCCGGATTCGGGCTGTAGTCGGGATGGTCCACTATGTTTTTCCACAAGTCACGGTTATTAAACCCTATTTCTATTAATTTCGTACTGTTTAACCGTTTAAATGAGGTTCAGTTTGAATTGGCTGGCCTTGTCTTCGTGAGAGGTGCCATCACGATCGGGTTGGAATTTCGGATCGTGACAAATGTAATGCAAATTTAACACTACTAGGGCTCATTTGGCTTGTGGAATAAAGGATAATAATCTCATAATACAGAAATATATTATCGCGCATTTAGTTGGAACTTTCAAATTCAAAATTAACAATCAAGGGAAGAAATTACACCACGATTATGGTATATTATATCCCACATTAAGGGTGGAATAATAAACGAATTCGTGTACAAAACTGTATAATAACAAAAATAAGTTTATTCCAACTTATCTAACATACACCTACCACATATTTTATATTATAATATCTCATTTTTAGTTCAATAACCCAAATATCTCCCAATATAAATTTATTCGCTAAATAATTCTGTTATTATTATAAATTACCGTATTATAATTCCGTTATTAGAATTTCGTGATAAATTGTTCCCAACTAAACGATCTCTTACACCAGACCATTGGCCCTAACAGACTCGGACTGGTTAAGTTGGGTCTAGCTGGGGTCCTATGCTAGCTAGACCTCAGCCTAATTTCGGTGGAAGAGGACAAGACCAAGACTACTAACCGGCTGGATCAGTTCTTGGTGGGTCTGGCGAATCTAATCTAGGCTGTTTTTGTTTCCTAAGCTTTTGTTATTTTATTTAAGTTGTATGAAGAAAATAATAATATTTCTAATGAAATCAGCGTAATATTGATGAAAACCCCTCAAAATATCATTAACTTTCATAATTCAATTGATTTAAAATAAAATACTTACGAATCATTAAATTGGAACACCTAAAATATTATTAACATTGAATCAAATAAAGTGTCATAATTATTTATGATCGCATAAAGAAATGACAATTTATTTTTCTTTCAGCTCACTTTCGAATTCCTCTTTAATGTTTTCAATTTCGAAAAGGATTGTTGACTTCTTCTTAGGAGTCAGAATCATTTTCGATTAGTCATTGAGATTTTTTATTTTTTTGGTCGAAAGGGAAATTCCATTAAACACTAAATATATTAGACATTAAATCATAGTTCAACGGAGTATCGACAAGGTTACTGTCATTTCAAATCTAGCCAAACTATTACATATGTTAGTCGAAATGTTTTTAGCAAAAGAAAATCTGATCCTATCAGCCATTGTAGCAGTACGAGCAAAATAGGGAGGACGTAGATAAAAGTGGAATAAAGAATTGACTTGGATCCTTTTATAGCCAAAACATCATGATAATGCTCATCACCTTTGTTCTCTAAGTTGTAGACGTTTCTGGCTAAAAGAACCTTGTGAAGCAACTATACACGTTATAACTCATTAGATGAGCCAAGACAGACTTGCCTACCTTTCCACCATGTCTAGGCGCCTTCACTAAACTAGTATTCATATACCTCGCTATGCGCAAACAATATTTAAGAGAATTCATAAAAAGAGAGAGAAAAGACAACCTAAATATGCAAATTTACCAAATGAATAAAAGCATTATTTTCTTTCCCTTAACCAACAGGTAAACCAACAGAGAGACTAATGAAATTCATAGTCAACACCTACTTTTTGTTATGTCGAGGAAGAGGTAAATCCAAAAATAAAGAAGATTAAGAACACCAAATTTTAACATGGAAAACCCTTCAAATCGATGACAAAAATCACGGGATCGCAAAGATCCAAAAAGCTCCACTATAACAATAGGGTTACAAAAATTTCTCCAAATTGGTTGCACAAAAACTGCCAAACATGGATAAACAATAGCAATAAGAGCAACGACAAATCAATTGAAGAAGGAGGAGAAGTCACAAAGATGCTACTGGTCTCAAATCCGATCTTCACTGTTCAAATAAAAGATAAAGATGTTACGAACACTCAGTCAAACTTCAGCCCGATCCAATGGTTAGCGAATCGAAAAACGTGATTTCAAGTTGGCTGGTCGGAATAAAAATCTGCAGCAAAACAAATACTTTTCTTCTCTCTTCTCTCTTGATGAGGCTCTCTCAAAATCACTCTTATGTGCTTAAGTCTTTCAAAGACTCGTACCAATGAGCATAAAAAATTCGCCAAGGTTGTCCTATTTGTAGATAATGAGTGATGTTTTCTCTTAAAGCCAAAAATCAACTCTAGATAGGAATAAAAATCGAATCCAATTGGTAATAGTAATGGAAACTAAACGAGAATAAGATTAGGTCATTGGGCCTTTGGCTGGACAACATGGGCATGGGTCCAACAAACTCCCCCTCTAGCCAAGGGGCCAAATATGTCTTTTCAAGTAGAGGAACTGTTGACAGGCTTCATGCCTGCAAATTTTTGGCAAAATTCATATTTATCTGCAACCACCACTTTTGTCAGCATATCAGAAGGATTTTCATCAGTGTGTATCTTCTCAACCTCAAATAATTTCTCTTCCATGACCATTCTTATCCAATGATACTTTCTATTTATATGTTTGATCTTATAATAAAAAGTGGAGTGCTTGGTGAGACATATAACACTCTGATTATCACAAAATAAGATATATAGATCATTAATAAACCCCTTCATCCATAATAGTTCTTTGGCACCTTCTGTGACAGCAATACATTCGGCTTCTGTGATAGATAAAACTATACACTTCTATAGTCTAGATTGCCAAGAAACAGCTCCCCCTGCAAATTTGATCAAATAACCGGAAGTGTATCTTGAATTATTAAGTTTGCCTCCTAAATCAGAATTTGTGTAACAAATAAGTTCAGGTTTGCCATTGTCAAAGCACAGCTTCAAATCTGTAGCACCTTTCAAATACCTCAATATCTATTTTACTGCATCCCAATGTTCTTTTCCAGGATTAGAAAGGAATCTACAAACAGTACCAACAACATGTGAAATATCTGGTCTACTGCAAACCATAACATACATCAAGCTAGCAACGACAGAAGAGTAAGAAGTACGAGACATCTCCTTTTTCTCTTCATCAATAGATGGGCTCTGACTAATACTCAATTTGAAGTGTTTAGCAAGAGGAGTAGTAACCACTTTTTCATCTATCATATTAAACATCTTGAGTACCTTTTCAATGTATTACTTTTAGGACATAAATAACTCCTTTCTATCTCTATGTCGGTGGATTTGAAAGCCCAAGATTTTCTTTGCTGGCCCCAACTCCATCATCGCAAACGATTTTCTCAACTGCTTCTTAAGGACTGCAATTCTGGATTTATTCTTGCCAACAATAAGCATATCATCCACATAATGCAAAAAGATAATAAAATCATCAACCGAGAACTTCTAGAAGAATACACAGTGGTCTGAAGAAGTTTTTTCGTACCCTTGTTTTTCTATGACAGATTCAAACTTCAAATACCATTGCCTTGGAGCTTGTTTCAACCTATACAAGCTCTTTTTCAATTTGCAGACATAGTTTTCTTTTCCCTTAATTACAAAATCCTCAAGTTGCTCTATATAAATCTCCTCATCCAAATCACCATGAAGAAAAGCAGTCTTGACAGCCATTTGCTCAACCTCGAAATCTAGACCTGAGGTTAAGCCTAGAATCACACGAATAGAAGACATCTTCACAACAGGGGAAATTTTCATCAAAGTCAACTCCTTTCATCTGGCAAAAACCTTTAACAACTAACCTTGCCCTGTACTTGGATGCAGAGATATGATTATCTTTCTTTACTCTGAATATCCATTTGTTTGATAAAGATTTCTTACCTTTCGGCAATTTTACTAACTCATATGTGCCATTCTCATGGAATGAATTGATCTTATCTTTCATGGCTTCTATCCGCTGATCTTTGTGAGTATCTTGCATGGCTTCATCATAATTCTCAGGTTCTCCCATGTCAGTCAAAAGTACATACTTATCAAGAGGATAGCACATGGATTATTGCTTCTCCCTTGTAGATCTTCGAAGAGAGGTTTCATGTGCATTCAAATAAGTTACCTGAGCAGGAATTGGTTGTTGATCAACTACAACTTCATCAACTAGAGAATCCATAACATATACACCATGATGATAATTTTGATCTTGATCATTATCTTCATTATTGTCTTGGGTTCCTTCATGTGCAATAGGGGCCTTGACAATAGAAACTGGATCAATATCAACTAAGCTTTCACTACTCTGAGAATCTATCTTCTCAGCTTTCTCAATATCTTCAATAGTCTGGTCTTCAAAGAATATTGCATCACGACTTCTAATAAGTTTATTGTCAACTAGATCATAAAAATGATACCCAAGCTTATCTTGATCATATCAGTAAAGATGCACTGCTTAGTTTTGACATCCAGTTTCGATCTCTCATCTTTAGGAACATGCACACAAGATTTACACCCAAAAACTCTCAAGTGATCATAAGAAGCATATTTGGCAAACCAAACTCTGTCTGGGACATCACCAACCAAAGAAACAGTAGTAGACAATTGATAACATAGGCAACAGTGTTTAGTGCTTCCGCCCACAAGGATCTACCCAGAGATTGCGAGAATGATCATCAATGAAGGTCACAAAGTAAAGTGCACCACTTTTTGACTTTACTTTAAAAGGACCACACAAATTAGAGTGTACTAACTCCAATAATTCGGGCTTTCTTGAAGGAGGATGGCTGTGAAAGGAAACCCTTTTCTGTTTGCCAACTAAACAATGGATACACCTTTTCAGCTTTGCTTGTTTCACTCTAGAAAGCAAGCTTTTTTTTAGCAAAACACGTAATCCCCCTCTCGGTCATATGACTTAATCTTCTGTACCACAATTCTGATAAAGTATCACTTTCCACCAGATTTATGGAGCCATTAAGAATAGAGCATTGTGTCACATATAATTAAGAAGACTTGACTCCTCGAGCCACTACTAATGAACCCTTGGTGAGCTTTCATTGACCATTAAAGAGGCAATTATGGAAACCTTCATGGTCTAATCTTTCTACGGAGATCAAATTGAAAGGAAAGTCTGGAACATACTTGATATCTTGAAGAACTAATGTTGAAAAATTATTAGTTTTCAAACAAACTGTGCAAACACCAAACACCTTAACTTCACTAGTATTGCCTATCTTTAACACTCTAGAATCAACATGAGTATAAGATGAGAAAAAGTCTTTTCTTGGTGTGACATGTGAGATAGCTCCAGACTCTACTATCTAGCTCGTCTCATGGTATACCAATTGATGGAGTTTTCATCATAAACAAAAAGAAGGCCATATCAAACAATAGCGGCAACTTTGTTCTCGTTACTTTCAACTTTCTTTCCTTCTCTAATGTCTTGCTTCTCTAGTTTTGTGGCATAACAGTGGTATCAGAGCCTTGGTTATGTATCCAGATTTTTACGGAATGATGGCGAATATGAGAAAGATGGTATGTTTAAATGGGTGCAATTATAAAGTTTGGAAAAGCAAGATGAAAGACTTGTTTTTCGTGAAGAAGATGCATCTACTCGTTTTTGCAGCTCATAAACCTGAGAGTATATCTGATGAAGATTGGGATTTTGAGCACCAATAAGTATGTGGATATATAAGGCAATGGGTTGAAGATAATGTTCGCAACCATATTGGGAACGAGACACATGCGAGATCTATGGGGGAAAAGCTAGAGACTCTTTATACTTCAAAAACTGGGAACAACAAGTTGTTCCTGCTAAAACAGTCGATGACCTTTAAATACAAGGAGGGAAGCCCTATCCTTGATCACATAAAAGATTTTCAGAGCGTTCTTGATCAGCTGTCTGGAATGGGAGTTAATTTTGATGATGAGATACAAGAAATTTGGCTTCTTAATACTCTCCAGACTCTCGGGAAACTCTTCGTGTTTATTTGACAAATTCAGCTCTTAAATGTAAGGTAACCATGGAATATGCCAAGAGTGGTGTTTTAAACGAGGAAGGAGAAAATCTCAGGGTTCGTCCTCACAAGTAGATATCTTGGTTATAGAAGACTTGGGGAGAGATAGAACAAGAGGTTTGAGGAATAGAGCTAAAAGCAGAAGTAAGTTAAGGTCCAAGTACCATAATATTACATGCAACCACTATGGCAAGAAAGGACTAGCCAATATGGAAGAATTATAATTTCCTTCCACAAAAAGAAAAATCCAATTATGGTACATATATTGCCCTTTCCTTCAAGAGACAGAAAAATCAAATATGGTAAGAAAATTAGGACAATATCTAACACTTTTGGCTCATGATTCCTTGAATAACCCTTAAAGATTCGTCCATTATAAATCATCTCAAAATGAAAAGAAAAGAGAGATAGAAACCAAATACTAAAAGGAGATTAAGTTAATTACGAATATGGCATATGTAATACGTTTATAGTGATTCATTCAGCCTATTTCAGTAGTTTTTCTTATAAGATGCTAATCTATTAATGCCCTAATGGACCGTTTACTTTTCAACTTCTTATTACAACCCCAGTAAGTTTGACGTTTATTGCCTCTACCCTCCTCCTTAAAAAAAAAAAATACAGTACATTTGGCATAAGACTCATGATCCTGTTTTATTAATCCCAACCTTTACATTGAAGTGCTTAACTATAGTATGTAGTCAAATGATAAAAAAGATCATAATTCTATCAATTTCATTGTTTACCCTTAAAACCGGATAACAATTGAATTTATTCGTGGCGCTAAGGATTTGTGAACCAGTTTGATACTAAGTGAAAATACGGCAAAAGCAATTAAAATATTATGATAAGAAAAGGACAGCCAAATCGTGAATTGCCGATGAACTATGAGAAATGGGAAAATATTCTGATGAACAGCGAATGTAGTGTTGGAGAACAGCAGATGCAATAAGAAATAGCCAAAATATATTAACTGTGTTTTCAGAGAATGTTGTGTGTTACAATGGTGAATGAGAATGCCTCTTATAGGCAAAAATGAGAATTCCAAATAAGGTAGGTAACTAATCACAAGATAAATCCCCTTAAATACGGGATTGAATCTCCTTAAATCGTGGTATAACGGCTATAATGGTTGAGATAATTACTCCTGGCGAGATACCCGGTGAATGGCGAGATACACGGTTCGAGGCCGACCCTCAATCTCTATGTGTTCCTCGGCCAACCATATCGGTCGTCTCGTCTCGGCTGCTCCAACCTGCGTGCCCGACTTCTCGATCCCGGACCGAGGTAGTTCGGCTTCATACTATAAACGTCCTGTCTTTCCTTGATTGTGACCGACCCGATTTCATTTACTTATATCCGACCCGATTTCATTTGATTGCACCCGACCCAATACAGATAGTCCCCGCGTTTATTGGAGAGTAAGGACAAGAAACGATATGAATTTCCGCCCTCCGATCTCGTGGGGCAAGTAACCGATATAAGCATTGATCACGACGCGTAGGCAGAGTCATCAACTAATATATTAAAAAGAAACCTAGGCGTGACGGCAGAATTGTGACGTACGCGATTGCCAATGTAGGCAATCATCACAGGTCCCATCTTCAGAACATCGTTCCTGTTGCAGGCATTTAATGCGTGCATTTAATGCCTGGTTGCCTCGTGCTTGGTGTCGCCGCCTTTGATAAAGTATAAATAACCCCTTTTACCACGGATTAACTTCTTTACTTTTGCTTTATTAACAAAACTGCTTTTTTCAAACTTCTTCCTTGATCTCATTCTCCAGAAAGTGCTCAAA
>MCJB01043410.1:0-18951 GCA_002018475.1 Nicotiana obtusifolia
CACTACTACAAAATTTATAATTTTACTACCTTTGAAGTTTGAATATATTTCAAGGTTTGAAATTTGAATCTAATTATAAAGTTTGAAACTAATTGAAACTTTGTAAGAATATTATATAGTAACTTCTTTAATTCTAATTATAAGTTATATTTTCAAAAACTTATAATTTCCTTCTACTACACTACTACAAAATTTATAATTTTACTAACTTTGAATATATTTCAAGGTTTGAAATTTGAATCTAATTATAAAGTTTGAAACTAATTGAAACTTTGTAAGAATATTATATAGTAACTTTTTTAATTCTAATTATAAGTTATATTTTTAAAAACTTATAATTTCCTTCTACTAACTACTACAAAATTTATAATTTTACTAACTTTGAATATATTTCAAGGTTTGAAATTTGAATCTAATTATAAAGTTTGAAACTTTTTGAAACTTTGTAAGAATATTATATAGTAACTTCTTTAATTCAAATTATAAGTTATATTTTCGAAAACGTATAAGAATATTATATAGTAACTTCTTTAATTCTAAAATTCGGATTTGAACATATTTTTTTAATTATTTATAAAGTTAAATAAATGAGTCAAATGGTAATTAACTAATTATTAAAAAAAATTCAAAAAAAATAGAATAAACCGGTGAACGGACCGGATCGGACCGGTATACCGGCCACCGGTACCGGCACTGGTCAGGTCAAACGAGCTTTAACCGGTAAGTCCGGACCAGTTGGGACCGGTTTGGTCCGGTTTTTGGCGTGGTTATGGTACCGGACCGGAAAAAAAATCCGGTCCGTGACCGGACCGGACCAGTAGCCACTCTTAGTTGAAAGTTGAAGTACTAAATATATCTAGAGTTTAGTTTTTCCATATACTATATCAGGTCACTTAAACAAAAACTATTACTAGTAATTAATTATAAAAAACAAAATTAATAATTCAAGAAATAAAACAGATTATGAACTACAACAAGCATGGGCGTACACAGAATTTTTCGCAAACGTATCGATATTTATATAAGAGCGAAGAATTCATAATATTAATTATTATCTTACTCAACAAGAAATAGCCTTAATCCATTGATTTTAAAGAGTCTTAAGTTAGAAGAGGTCGTGAGTTTAATTCTGCTTCACCACAATATTTAACAATAGAAGCTCTCGCAAATCTATCTATACTATATTAAAAGCACGAAGGCCTTTAGCGAAATATCGTCGCCTTTTTTACGCTTAAAATGTTATTCTCGCACAAACAAAATAGTCATTTGAATTACTTATCTAATATTTAGAAATATGCATTTAATTATTTTTCAAATATTTATGATTTCAAAATCAATTAGGTTTTGTGTATTATATCCTTCCTTATTTGAACTACAAATATAACTTATTTAACTTGTACTATTTCTTGTAGGAGACTTTAATGAACACGGAATGTAGTGAGAAGTATTGCTTCTTCTCAAGTTTTTGTTTATTTCCTCTATTTATTTTGTTACTAATTTAATCATTTTAGACTAAATTCTATTAGGAATAAATATTGTAAGTTAAAAAATAACACAATAATGAACAACAAATATATGAAGTTTACTACATACTAAATTTCAATTATTGTTATTCGTCCTAAGCATTTGACTTTCAGTCTCCTTTTCCTAATATAAACATGCAAAAACAATGATAATTATACTTGAGTCACAAAAGCACATCCATAAAAAGAACTTTCTTGTATGTATATTTACCTTTATTTACCTTTGTCTACTTTCTTCATTAATAAAAGAATAATGTTAAAATATTCTAAGAGCTCTTAGTATTTAATTTTTACTATTAGTTTATAAGCTAAAATCTTAACTAGCTTTTATATTTGACAACATAGTAATTTAAGTTATTTAGTTTCTTGTATGTATATTTACCTTTGTCAACTTTATTCATTAATAAAAGAATAATGTTAAAAATATTCTAAGAGCTCTTACTATTTAATTTTTACTATTAATTTATAAAGTAAAATCTTAACTAGCTTTTATATTTGACAAAATAATAATTTAAGTTATTTTTTTAAATTGTAGGAATAGTCATTTAATTTTTTTTAATATTTAAAAATAGTCACTTAATTATTTTCTTAATACCTAAGACTTTGATCTAGAAAATTATGTTATTTAATTAGAGTCCTTCATATAAACTACATTTAGATTTACCATATCGAATTCTAATCACTTGAGGAGTAATTTTTTTTAATATTAGGTTTACGAGTTTCCTTTTTGTTATAGAAGTTTAGTAGTATTTTTTTTTAAATATTAGGTTTACGAGTATCTTTTTTGTTATAAAAGTTCCTTACTTTCCTTTTCATGATTAGGAGTCCTTATTTTTTTTCCAGGTTTAAGAGTCTTTTTAAGGGTTTACGAGTACTTTTTTTAAATAATAAAATAGTCATTCAATTATTTTTTTTTTATAGTTAAATTTTGATACTAATTAAATTTTATGTTATTAAATCATGCTTGGGAGTAAAAATAAATATCTAACAATCACAGACATAGTAATCTCAAAAGTTTATCAATTCCATTTTTTTTATAATTCGAGTATCAAGCTTAACTAAAAAAATATTTTAATTTTGAGAATATAAAAGAGAGAGAAGTGTTCATAAGATTCAGTAACACTAATGGTTATACTAACACAAAAATCTAAAAGTGGTATATCATAGCGATTTTCTTATTACTCTTAACATAGAGTTCTTAATGGATAAAAATTATAATTACATTTAACTATGTTAAACTTGGGATGAGCCAATATTAAGATTTGAAATCAGCAAAAATAAAGTATTATCTTTAATGTTAAGAAGAAATAATTAAGTCCTTAAATTCATTAACCAAAGAAAGTCTTTAAATTAACTAATTTGCAAAAAATCCAAGTCATTCTTTTCGAAATTCATCATATAAATCAGTTGCAGTATAGTATTAAGAATCAAATTGTTAAAAGTACAAACATTAAACAATAAGAATGAAATATTAGAAGATAAAATATATTCTAAGTGAGTTGTCATTAATTATTTTTATTTTTTTTGGTACTCATTTAAACAAAAGGCAAAACCCTATAATTTTCTATATACTAAGTTTCTTATTGTATAATATTAACTTAATATAGACATTTTAAAATTTAGCATTTGATAACCTAATTTGTGTGTTCCGCGTACACACATTTTATTCATTGATGCTAGGCACAACACACGTACACTAAAGCTAGTAATCTATAATATATTAAAAGCACGAAGGCCCTTAGCGAAATATTATTCGTCTTTTTTACTTTTTTAAAATATAATTATATTGGATAAATTAGTCATTTAATTATTTTTCTAATATGTAGGACTTTAAAGCAACAAAAATATTGTATATTAAATTATTTCCTTATTTGAACTAATGGAAGAAGTCCTAATATTTAAAATTTTGAAATCAGTTAGTATCTTAATCTATAGAACTATAAGTAAAAACATAAAATCTAACGTATGAAATTTTTGGTAACATATTTTTTGAAGTGTAGATTCCAAACAGCAAAGTACTCTTACATGTGAGCAAAAGCTTGAAATAATTAAACTCAAGCTATATTATCAAATAGGCTATAACATTAAAAATTTACCTTATATAAATCTTACACATAATTATAGAAAAATAATTTCAAAATAAATGGAGGAAAGAATTGAAAATATCAAAGAAAGAGAAAGTATGGGGTTCTTGGATAATAACATAGGGGAATCACTTTTTAATAATGTTTTACGTTTTCGTATATGAAATTACTGATTATATGTTACAATATTTAAAATAGACCAGAATATTCCATTAATAATATTATTCTGTATTATATATTTAGATTTCAAAATTTTAATTTTTTTATTATATTTATTCAAATGTTGAGAAGAAATCGGTTATAACTCAGAAATTATCAATGATTCCAATAAGATAATTTATGAAAATCTTTTAACCTTTTAAATAATGATAAATTAAGCTAAACATGAGTTGATTTCTTGATTAAAAAAATAATTGCAGTTTCTAAGAATTTATTCAAATTTTATATTTTTGGTATATAATTATTGTTAATTCTTTGAGATTTACAAAAGTTTTCCTTTTTTAATTGTTTGAAACATGTCTTGCATGGATGTTTTCCACCCATTTGATTTTTAAACTATTTGAAAAAGAGAACTCTTATTGAAAAGATCTGATTAGAATTAAATATTTAAAATTTAGTATGAGGTAAAATTTAGAATTTGAATAAACCAAAAATATTTTTTTTTCAAATTTATCACATAAATGAAATTATTTTCCAGTTGAATTCTTAAGGTATATAAATTGTTTTCATAAAAGACCATTGGTGATGAAGAAATTAGAAAATCGAGTGAAATATTTCAATTGACATAATCTTGGGGTATATAAATCATTTTCACAAAGATCATTGGTGATGAAAAAAATCAGAAAATTGAGCAAAATCTCTTACACGAAAGTGTTAAGAGTTAAATTATTTAAATTTCAAACTTGAAAAAACAAAGACGATTTAATTGAAGACAAAAAGTATTCAAAATAAGTGGCATTAAATTTTTTTTTTTGTTTTTTTATTTTTCATCAATGCCTACAGTTGACTCTTTAATTTTTTTTATATTAAGTTATTTATTATTAAATATTCACTCGATATTAATCATTTTCAGATTTTACATTGCCATTTAATCATTCATTTTTTTAGGAACCATATAACTAATCTCTTCATTTCAAATCTCTAAAAGAAAGATTCAAATTTTTTCAAATAAAATTGTGTTAATTTGAAGATTCTTTAAAGAATCATGAACAAAGGATGTGCCCTTTAAATTTAAAAGGAAATATATGTGTTCGAGCAAGAAATGTTGATCGATCTTTTTACCATTTAAAAGAGATTTCACATTGAAAAAAGTTAATTATTTTTCAAATATTTAGAATTATAGAGTTAGCCAATATTAGAATAATTTAAATATTAATTTCACTTGAACAATAAACACTTCAATACCAAATATATACTTTCAATTTTGATTCTAAGTCATTCTTTTGAAGTAAATATGTCGTGGATTGCCCATCTTTCAATTGTAAATCTCTTACTAACTTGCTTAAATATCAGTTTTGAATGTATTTTTGGGTTTTCATCGCATTTTGATTTTTATGATGATTTGAAATTCATTAATTATTAGTAGCATGCTTACATATTTAAATTCTATGCATAAAAAATATTTAGATTTTCAAGTTGTTATATGTTTTAGCTGAAACTGAAAAGGAAGCAAGATAACTTGTGAAATTGAAGTTGTGAAATTGTAATACATATTTCTTTAGTTAAACGACTGACAATTGAGAACTTCTACGAAGCAGTTTCAATCTTTATTGAGTTAGTTATACATGATCAACATTTAGAATAGTCTTCAATAACTTAAAATTTTATATTATATTTGTATACGGGTGAAACCGAAGGTAACATATAACCCGATTTCCCGGTCGGTCAAACGAAGCAAGGATATGATTACACGGGATCGGAGCCGAAGCTGAGAACTTCTTGCACCGAGGCTCGAACAAAATGCTCGCCATTGGACTTGATAGAATGACACACCCCGAACCCAGGATGGGTTCTGAGACTTCGGGAAGCGCTCAAACAGTTGCACACAACTAATGGAGGGCCGTGATATCCGCGTCCAACCGGATATCATGGTGCAGATCTCGTCCGATGTCGGTAACGGATCAGTGATTAATGAAAAGGGAAGATTTTTACCTTTTTAGACTTGTGCTAGGGTTGAAACTCTCATACTATATAAAGAGAAAGCTTTTATTTCAATAGGACACATTGTAACACATATGCAGGTAATACAAAGTTATTTCTGTGCTTTCTAGCTACTGCAAAGTCTTTACTTTACTTTTGTTCTTTGTTCTTGATTAGCTTCAAAGCTAAGACCCAATCGAGGGCAGAAACCATTGCCCAATCCAAGTTCAAGCTAGGCCATTATGTTACGACTGGTTTGATCATTCATTGTATCTTTAACTCATTTATCTAACTTTCTTGATTACTTTTGTTGAATCAATCCAGATATTTTTAAAACCACGTAAAAATTTAATTGTTATCCATTTTTAGGATAAATAGTTTGGCGCCTATCGTGGGTCTAAGGATAATAGTGGTGGTTTGATACAATTTCCATAACACACTATATTTTACCCTTGTTCTTTAAGATTTCAATTTCAGATCAGCTTAAAAATTTCAAATTCTCAGTCTGCTCACTTGAACATTAAGGCTGAGTCTGGCCATCACGGCGAAAACAACAACCTAATGCCTAGCAATGAGGTGCCCCCTGCTGACCCTAATGGAGTCCCAGCTGCCCATCCAGTCGACGCCAATTCACAAGTTGCTATTGATGCCCACCTGCCAACTGACCTCGAAAACAACAATCGTGGAGGCCATCGACCAACAGTTCGAGAAATGCCCGAAGTCAAAGGTGATGGATAAACTTGCAACTAATCTTTGAAATGCTGCAAGCTCAACAAGCGGCGATAGCACAACTACAGAAATCAGGGCCACCCTCCCGGTAGAGTCGAGCCCGAACGGTTCCGGGAGAATACCCGCAGAAATGAGCAAACCACCGAGAGGTCGAATGAAGCTGAGTCCGAGGCCAACCCCGAGATAATGAAAATACTTGAAGGAATGACGAAGCGGGTGGAATCAGGTGAGAAGAAAATTTAGGCTAACAATAAAAAGGTGGAGACATATAACTCCAGGGTTGATCAAATTCCGGAAGCACCCTCGATGTTAGGAGGACCGAATTCTAAGAAGTTTATCCAAAAGCCTTTCCCTCTGAGTGTTGTATCGAAGAGGTTTCGTATGCCTGATATCACAAAGTACAACGGAACCACAAATCCAAACGAGCATGCGACCTCCTATACGTGTGCCATCAAGGGGAACGACTTGGAAGATGACGAAGTCGAGTCGGTGTTGCTAAAGAAGGTCCGATTCCTGGTCTCGACTTGGATGGCCCTAACATGATTCTTCACAAAGCCATCTCCATATCAAAGAGACAACGAGATGCTTAGGGAGTTCGTATCAAGATTCCAAATAGAACAGATGAATTTGCCTCCGGTTGTGGATGATTGGGCCGTTCAGGTGTTCACTCAAGGACTTAATGTAATGACCTGACTGGTCTTTTTGAGTGTTTTAGCCCCGATCCCCCTATTTATTTCCTCCTCTATGCTATATTTTGGTTACGAGATTTGCCAGGATGTTTGATTTTGGTTTTCAGAGTGAAATGGGACACATAGTCCCTAGGTTGAAGGTTTAAATTTGTGAGAGTTGACCGTAGTTTGACTTTTGTGTAAATGACGCCGTGGAGTTTTGATGATTCCAATAGTTCCATATGGTGATTTTAGACTTCAGAGTGTGTTCGGATGTCGATTTGGAGGTCCGTGGGTCGTTTCGGCGTGAATTGGCGAAAATCAGAAAATGGAAGGTTTGGAAGTTTTATTGGGAGTTGACTTTATCGATATCCTGGTCGGAATCTAGTTCTGAAAGTTGGAATAGGTCCATAATATCATTGATGACTTGTGTACAAAATTTAAACTCAATCGGAATTGCTTTGGTACGAATGGACATTAGTTTTGAAATTCAGAAGTTTATAAGTTCATAGGCTTGAATTTGGGTTGCGATTCATAGAAGCATTGTTGATTGATGTGATTTTTGGCCTCGAGTAGGTTCGTTATGTGTTTTGGAACTCATTGATATGGGTCCCGAGAACCCCGGGCATGAAACGAATTGAATCTAGATCAAGTTTTGGACTTGTGCGATTGCTGAAGTTTCCAGGTTCTGGTGTCATCGCACCTGCGGAGGGACTGGCCGTAGGTGCAGAGTTGCAAAAGTGAGTGATGAAGTGCAGAAGCGAAATGAGGCATCCTAGGTCTGGCCTCGCAGGTGCAATCACCTGGCGCAGGTGCGCCTTCGCAAGCGCGGACGTTTCTCCATAGAAGTGGGCTCGCAGGTACGAGCCATTTTTTGTAGAAGCAGAACCCCTGAAGTTGAGTGGGAACCGCACCTGCGAAGGAATTTCCGTAGGTGCAGCATCGCAGGTGCAAAAGCACTGGGCAGAAAATGACCAAGTCGGGGGTTCGATGTTCATAATCCATTTTTGGGATTTAGAGTTCGGTGTGAGGCGATTTCTTGGGAGATTTTCAAGGAAAACATAGGGGTAAGAATTTCTAACTCGATTTTGGTTAAATTACCCAAATATATTGTTGTTTGTAGAATTTAATTGGTGATTTAAGTTGTTAAATTATGAAACCCTATAGGCCAAATTTGAGGATTTGAGGGCCGAGTTGTGATCGGAATTCAGTAATTTTGGTATGGTTGGACTCGTTGTTGAATGACGGTCTGAATTTTGTAACTTGTGTGAATTTCGAGATGTGGGCCCCGCGTTGACTTTTCGAGTTGACTTTTTATTTCTTTGCGAATATCGTAAATTTTATTGTTCGGATTAATTTTCTATTGTTATTGTTGAGACTTCTGTGTACATTATGATTGAGCCATGGGCTCCTTACTGTGAAAATAGTATTATTGTTGTTTTCTTTTGGCAAGTTGTGATATTGAGCACTTGAGGTGCGATATGTGGTACATTGTGATATTGATATGCATGCGGTAGTATAATGTTTTGGGGTTGAAACGCAGGCGGTGAGATAAGGTGGGCTTGATACGCGTGGCTAGTAGGGGAACTACTAGAAGCCATGCAGCGTGATAAGGTGGGCTAAAACGCGGGATGCTATTTTGAAAAAAATAATTTTTAAAACTAAATGTGAAGGCTCCCGCGGTGATATAAGGAAAGATTGTGATTTATTTTGTGATTTGAGACTACGAGGCGGAACCTCGGTAGGAACTCTTTTTGGCATTTGTCCAGTTTTGCACCTGTCCTTGGTTGTTGTTTTCTTAGCATATTATTAATTATTTTCTGTGCTGCATTAAATTGCTCTAGTTTCGTGTAGTAAACCTTGATATGCCTTTTGTTGTTTAAACTTCATTATTGCTATTATTACATTTACACTTGTTCAGACTTTTATTTATTCCAATAACGCATTGACCTGACCCCGTCACTACTACCGAGGTTAGGATTGGCACTTACTTGGTACCGTTGTAGTGTACTCATGCTACGCTTCTGCATATCTTTTTGTGTAGATCCAGGTACCTTCTACCAGTCCCGTCATCAATGAGCTGAGTTCGTACTTGGAGATTTCAAGATATACCTGCCAACGTCTGCAGGCTTCGGAGTCCCCCTCTACCTAAATTATTTTTATTTCCTTATCCTTTATTGGACTCTAATGTATAGAGATGACCAATATCATTTCATAGAGCTTGTAACTTGTATTTCGCCGGGTTTTGGGCAAGTATGTATTTACTAATTGTTGGATTTTAAGACTAATTATTATTTTTGGTTATATCCGCATGTTGTTAGACTTACCTAGTCTTAGAGACTAGGTGTCGTCACGACATCCTACGGAGGAAAATTTGGGGTCATGACACTTAACCCCCGAAGTTCCTTAGCTTCGCAACAGCTAAAACAAAATTTGGTAGAATACCCGGTGGTAACTTGAGCCGATGTCCACAACAGGTACCAGTCAAAAATCAGAGTCGAGGATGACCAACTCGGAGCCCCCTATGGGTCCGTTTATCACGTTAGAACCGATGAAAGGTCTAAGAGAATCGTCGATCATGAACCAAGATCGATCCGAGACCGGTATCAACCACACAACGGAGATCGAAGGGGTAACGAGTCCGGACATCACTCTATGAGGAAAAAAAGAAAAGCGATCGAGGGCCCAATAGCCAAAGTCTGATGAGAAAACATGGTTTTGAAGGCACCAATATTGTCGGAATATAACCTCAACGCCGATGCTGCCAGTATCGTGTCAGCCATCTGGCGCATCAAGGACACCAAGTGGCCTTGACCATTTCAGTCTGACCCTACCTGGAGAGATCCTAATTTGATGTGTATATATCATGGCACTTATGGCCACAGGATCGAGGATTGCCAACAATTGAGAGAAGAAGTTGTCCGGTTGTTTAATAACGGGCACCTACGAGAATTTCTGAGTGATCGAGCCAAAAACCCCTACAGAAACATGGACGCCAACAAACAGACCGAACAAGAGGAGCCTCAACATATCATCAACATGATCATTGGAGCGGTCGATATCCCTCAAGGGCCGATGATAAAACGCACTATAGTATCTATCACAAGGGAAAAACGCACTTGAGATTATATCCTGGAGGAAAGTATTTCGTTTAGCGACGAGGATATCGAGGGCATTGTACAACCTCATAATGATGCACTGTTAATATTTGTACTTATCAATAAACCTTGATTTAAACGTGTGTTGATTGATGCCAGGTAGCTCGGCCAACATCATTAGATCGAGGGTCGTAGAGTAGTTGGGGTTACAAGACTAAATAGTGCGAGTAGTTCGGGTGTTGAACGGATTTAACATGGAATGTGAAACCACTGAAGGGGAGATAACCTACTAGTGAATACTGTCAGGACCGTCTAAGAAACAAAGTTCTATGTGATCGAAGGGGACATGAGATGTAACGCTCTATTCGGAAGACCATGGATTCACAACATGAGGGCGGTACCTTCGACCTTGCACCAAGTGTTGAAGTTACCTACACTAGGAGGAATCAGGACTGTATATGTAGAACAGCCGGCTACAAAGGATATGTTCACAATTGATAAAGTACTCCTGGTGCCCGCCGTCTCAACAGTAATGAGCACGGAGCCGACTAGAAAGGTCGTTGTTAAATAGCAACCACCGATGCTGGTCTCGATCGAACCGGACCGGAAGAATGAGCAGTTGACGAGGAGGATGATTACGGAGTTCCGAGGTCAATCATAGCTCCTGATTATACCGACGACACCAAATCGACGGCCAAAGAGTTGGAGCAAGTCACATTGATCGAACACCTGCCGAATTGAAAAGTATACCTGGGCAGAGGGTTAACCCCGGAGCTCAGGAAAAAACTCATTAATTTTCTTAAAGATAACATAGCTTGGTTTGCTTGGTCCCATCTTGACATGATAGGAACCGTACTCGAGGTAACCACTCATAAGCTGAGTTAGGAGCCGAAGTTCCACCTGATTAAATAGAAGAGGAGGCCTCAGTTCGAGGTCAAGCATGCATTCATCAAGGTCGAGGTATCTAAACTCCTTAAAATAGAGTCCATTTTGTAAGTCAAGTACCCGGACTGGTTAGCTAACATAGTGGTAGTGCCTAAAAAAGGAAATAAGCTAAGAATGTATGTAGATTACAAAGATTTGAACAGAAAATGCCCTAAGGATTATTTTCCATTGCCTAACATCGATCGGATGATTGATGTAACGACCGACACGAGATACTCAACTTTCTCGACGCCTATTCCGGGTACAATCAAATTCTAATGGACCCGGGCGATCAAGAAAAGACTTCTTTTATCACTAAATTCAGCACCTATTGTTATAACGTAATGCCATTCAGATTAAAGCTGGTGCCACCTATCAACGCCTAGTAAATCGGATGTTCAAAGAACAGATAGAAAAATCAATGGAAGTTTATATTGACGACATGTTAGTCAAGTCCCTAAGAGCAAATGACCATTTGGAGGAAACCTTCGACATATTGAAACAATACAATATGAAGCTGAACCCGAAGAAGCGTGCATTCAGGGTCGGATCGGGAAAATTCCCCGGGTTCATGGTATCTAATCAATCTCGACAAAATAAAAGCGATAGAAGACATCACCGTGGTGGACAACGTCAAGCCCGTTTAGAGGCTGACCGGATGTATAGCCGCCCTGGACGGGTTCATATCGAGGTATTCGGACAAAAACGTCGGTTCTTCTCGCTGTTGAAGAAGAAGAAGAATTTTTCCTGGACCTTGGAATGCCGACATGATTTAGAAGAACTCAAACGGTACCTATCAAGTCCGCCCCCTTGCACACTTCGAAGGCGGACAAACAATTGTACCTTTACTTGGCGGTTTCCGAGATGGCAGTAAGTGCAGTCATAGTTTGGAAAGAGGAAGGTATGCAATTTCCTATTTACTATGTAAATAGAACTCTAGGCGAGGCTGAAATAAGGTATCCTCACCTGGAAAACTTGCCGCTGCTTTGCTAAGCACCTCTAGAAAGTTAAAATCGTACTTTCAGTGCCACCCCATATGTGTCGTAACCTCTTACCCACTGAGGAACATCATGCACAAACCCGAGCTCTCAGGCCGGTTGGCCAAATGGGCCGTCGGGATCAGCGGGTACGATATCGAGTATCGACCCAAACCGCCTAAAATCTCGGGGACTACCTTGGGAATTTGGACCCTTTTCATGGACGTTTCCTCAAACGCAAAGGGGTCCGGTCTCGGCATCGTGTTAAAACTACCTATAGGGAATGTAGTTAGGCAGTCTATTAGAACTGTGAAATTGACTAACAATGAGGCAGAGTATGAGGCTATAATTGCAGGTGTCGAATTGGTTAAAAGCCTTGGGGCCGAGGTGATCAAAGCTAAGTGCGATTCCCTCCTCATGGCGAATCAAGTTAATGGAACGTTCGAAGTGAAAGAAGAACGAATGCGAAGATACTTAGACTAGTTACATGTAACACTGCATCAATTCAGGGAATGGACCCTGCAACACGTGCCTTGAGATCAGAATAGTGAGGCCGATGCTTTGGCTTACGTGGGTTCATCGATCGATGTCGACGAATTCCGTTCAAGAACGGTAGTACAATTCATGAAGTCAGTAATAGAAAAAGGCCACGCCAAAGTAAATTCAACGAGTTTAACTTGGGATTGGAGGAACAAATATATAGACTATTTGAAAACTAGAAAATTGCCTTCAGATCCCAATGAATCAAGGGCCCTGTGTACAAAGGTTGCCATATTAGCTTGGTCGAAGGGACATTATTCAGAAGAACATTCGACGGCCCGTTAGCCAGATGCTTGGGCCGGGAGATACCAAATATGCCTTGAGAGAAGTTCACGAAGGCACTTGTGGGAACCATTAGAGGGCGAAATCTTTAGTTCGAAAATTAATCAGGGCTGGCTATTACTGGAACGAAAAGGAGAAGGATGAGAAGGACTTCGTACGAAAATGCGATGACTGCCAAAGACATGCACCGATGATCCATCAATCGGGAGAGCTACTACACTCGGTCTTGTCCCCTAGGCCATTTATGAAATGCGGAATGGACATCGTCGGTCCCATGCCGTGGGCACCCGGTAAGGCTCAATTCATACTATTCATACCGATTATTTTTCCAAATGGATCGAAGCTCAAGCATTCGAGAAAATCCGGGAAAAAGAAGTCATTGACTTCATCTGGGACCACATAATATGCCGATTTGGCATACTGTCAGAAATCGTTTGCAATAATGGGAAACAATTCATTGGCAACTAGGTAAATAAGTTCTTTCAGATCACAAGATTAAGAAAATACTATCAACACCTTACCACCCTAAATAAGTTCTTTAGCAAGGAAAAAAGAAAAACCTTTTATGTTAGAAGCTAAGGCTTGGTGTTTAGGATTCATTGTAAGGGCCAAACGGTCGCATGAATCGTTCCCAGATTGTCTACTTTAGCCATGATATAAGCTTTTATCCGCTTTTGATCATGTACTTTACACACTGAAATGAAAGAAATATCTGCCTTGCTATTACGCGTTCTCTTGTTTCTTCAATTTCATATCCTAAAATCCCACGGGCTACCCCTACTCGGGGACTGCCACCCGAAGAATGTTCAGACAACCCGAGAGGCACCAAACCTATTAGGCGGTACCTAAATACAAAAGGCTACGACCACCTTAAAAATGGCTCGGAGACGTCCGAAGCTCGTAATAAGAAATTAAGGCCTTTATAAAAACTCAAAACCTGAAAAAAAGTTACCCACGGCAAACGTATCGTCTAAAATTACATAAGCATCTTGAAAGCTTCCGGTCACACCGAGGTCTCAAAGCTTTGAGCAAATAAAGTTCTATCCAAGTCGGGCTACGTTCGGATCTCCAAAAAAAAATACCCTATAACTACATTTGATTCTATGCTAAGGCATAAAAAATACTACATAGAGAGAATTATCAAAAGTTGCTGGAAAAGCAAAGACACGATATTTCCAGAAAGGGAAAATTTCACATATATTCCAAAATATATTTACAAAGGCCCAATAAAAATGACCTCAAAATAAAAAAAAAACATATACATAAGAGAAAGCAAAAAGGTACTGAGGCATCTACACTTGGTCTTCATCGGGTCCCGACTCGTCTTTAGAACCATTGGAGCTCTCAGATCCTTCGACATCCTCAGGCTCGTAAAGCTTCTTTGCTTCCTCGATCTCAACCGATCAGTCGTAGCCTCGGGCATGGATCTCTTCGAGGGTCTCCCTTCGAGATAGCCGCTTCATGTATTCAGCCTTTGTCTTTAGGCGGATCTTGGCTGCCTCCACATTGACCTTGTACTGGGCCACCGTTTCTTCGGCATCAGCGGAGGTTATATCCAACTTAGACTTCAGTGCCTCATATTCTCTATCGAGGGCATCCCGCTTTGTGACAGCTGAGCTCTGCTGTGCTCGAAGACCGTCATTCAGCTAAGAACATTTTGTAAGCTTTGTCTTTCGCCACCCGTAGTTGGTTCTCCACCGATGCCAGCTCCGGCTTTGCAGCTTCTTTCTCTGAGGACAGTCGGTCCATTCTTCCCTTCCACACTTTAGTCTCGCCTTGACCCCGTCCATCTCAACCCGCAGCTGGTCGATCAAATTCATCTTCTATTGGGCTTGCAAAGTTGTGTTGTTAGTCATCACGACTAATTGTTCGTTCTTATCTTCAAAGACCTTTACCTTTTAAACCAGGTCGGCGTGTTCCCATTTCAGGGTCGAGGCTTCTTTCTGAGTTTTTTCCAGCTCGGCCTGGAGAATCGGGAGGTCCTTAAGGGCCTCATCCTGCTGCTCGCTCAGAAGCCTGTACATGTCGGTCTTCTGGACCTGCTCCTTGAGCTCAAACTCGAGCTGGCTAGTTTCCAAGCGGTATCGGAGGAAGCTCTTGTGGTGAATCACCGAAGCCTATAAAGCAATGGAATTAAGTAAGAGACATCAAAGAAAAACATAAATGATTCGTAAGGGGAGTTTGAAGGTGTTACAGCCTTACCCGGTTCAGCGCCTGCTGTGCCTCGTTGAAGAGACTTGACATGCCCACCTTATTCATCTTTGTCTAGTCTTACTCGGTCACCAGGCATCGGAGGTAACTGACTACACCTACCGGAGTGGTCAGGACCCGGGCATCCTCAGGGACTGTGAGAACAACCGTCCTCTTGGGCTTAGGGTCCACACTCGGCGCAGGGAATTGCTTCACCAATTCTAGGCTCGTATTCAACCCGTCAGCTCCCGAAGGCACGTCTTTCTTCGGTATCTGCAAGTGGCCCTGCCCAGAAAAATCTTCCAGTATAGACATGTCCATGCCATCGAAGAAGGAGTGGAGAGGATTCTCTACACCCTGAGCTCCTTCACATGATTTTTGCTTGCCCACTTGGGCCTCTTCGAGCATGGACTCGATATAGGAGGGAGTCTCGATGATGTCTATCACATTAGTTGCCTATTTCGAAATAGGAATGGCTTCTCGGGAGGTCATAGCCCCCGTCTCCACTTCGGCCTCTCGAGTCGGAAGGGGATCAGCCTTGTGGCCCCTTTCCTCAAGCGTCGCCTGCTCCCCGGTAGGGGTCGATCCATGAGCGACAAAAATGTCATCTTCTTCAGGCTCATCCCTGAGCCGGTAAAGCAGGTCAGAGTCCGGTACTCGTGACTCAGTATTCTTCTTGGACTTGCGAGCCCGGGTGGCTGCCCACATTTTTATCTTTACTTCGGGATTCTCGGAACCCGAGAACCTTATTTCCTCTTCTTCTCCTCTGCAGCAGCCCGGGGTTGTCTTGAAACGGAAGGTTCGGTGGATAAGGACGTATCCTCATCACCATCCAGCGGCCTAAGTACGGTGGTCTTAAGCAAACCTACGAGGGAAAAGAGAAGGTCAACATCATATAAGCTTGGGGCATAGTAATAACTATTCAGGCGAAAGTCTTACCATGAGAACGGGCCTCCTATTTGCCCTTCTAAAGTTTGTGCCACATGCGCTCGTAGTATGAGATCTGCTGGAAGATCCCTTTGATCCACTCCTTGAACCGAGGGATCGCATTTGGAACCCGAGATAGCTGCACGACCATAAATACTGGTGATGAGAGAAGAAATGAAGGGAAATTGACACTTAAGGAAAGACTACACTTACGAAATGCATTCCACTTCTCAGGGAATGGCAGGAACTCCGGAGGGATCAAGTCTTCAGTTTTCACCGAAAAAAATGCCCCTGCCAGCCTCAGTCTCGATCCTTGTCGATGCTAAAAAAAAAGGCCTTGCTGGCTCGGTGAACTAGCTTGATTAGTCCCCTTAGAAAATTTGGGGACTGTACAGACGGAGTAGGTGATCGAGGGTAAACCTAGGAGATTTGGTGTTGTTGACAAAATGGCGTAAGAAGATCACGATCATCTTGAGGGACGGATGGATATACCCGAGGCACACTTCGTACCTCTTGCAAAAAACCAGGATCACTGGCCAACCGGGCCTAACGTAAAGGGATAAGTGTAAACACTTAAATACCCCTCCACGTGGGTAGTAATATTGTCCTCAGGTCCAGGGATGACCACGTCCTTGTCTTCCCATCTATAGTCCTCTCGGACTATGGGAAGGGTATCTTCAGTAACAGAGCATATATATCTCCACACACCGTCGTCTCGGTCTTGTTTGACGGAGGCCTTCTCGACTTTGAAGTCATCCCCAATGGAACAACCCTTGGGTATGAAGCTTTTCACAGGAGGCTCGGGGAGCGCCTCGGGAGCATCTACCTCGACATCTTCGGCCAGGTGAGAAGACACAGGGGCAACTTGCTGTGGTACTGATTTGGAGGTTTTGGCCATCTTGAATCTGGAATGTATGAAGGCTTGAAGAATGCGTACGAATATTTGAATGTTAGAAGTGAAGATATGAATTTCTGGGTTGAAAATCCAAGAAAATATATGAAAGTTTGGAGGTTGAAGATGAAGATGTGAAGGTTCAAGAAGCGAGGTATAAAGATTTGAGAAAGTTGAAAGCCTTTGTAAAGTTCGAAGGTAAGAGCTAGGATCAGAAAGTGAAAGAAATGAAGGGGGTGAGGCTTTTATAGGGGGAGATGTAACTAACGTGCGACGTTTCACTTTTGAAGGCAACCAGCCGATGATCGACACGTGCCTGAAGTCAGAATGATGCGACTGATGAGATATTTTGGCTTGTGTCTCATCTCGGTTGTAACGTGCAAAGGAAGGAATCAGGGTTCATCTATCGTTTCCCATCGTTTCGACAGACCTACTCTCTGGGAAATGAGGGGACTATCTGTATACGGGTGAAACCAGGGGTAACATATATCCCAATTTCCCGGTGGGTCAAACGAAGCAAGGATATGATTACACAGGATCGGAGCCAAAGCTGAGAATGTACCAAGGCTCGAACAAAATGCACGCTATTGGATTTGATAAAATGACGCACCCCGAACACGGGATGGATTCTGAGACTTCGGGAAGCGCACGAACTGTTGCATACGACTAACGGAGGGCCGTAATATTCGCGTCCAACCGGATATCACGGTGCAGATCTCGCCCGATGTCGGTAACAGATCAATAATTAATGAGAAAGGAAGATTTATACCTTTTTAGACTTGTGTCCTACTATATAAAGGGGAAGCTTTTATTTCAATAGGACCCATTGTAACACACATACCAAGTCAATACAAAGTTATTTCTCTGTCTTTTAGTTACTGCAAAGTCTTTACTTTACTTTTGTTCTTTGTTCTTGATTGGCTTCGAACCCAAGACCCAACCTAGAGCAGAAACCATTGCCCAATCCAAGTTCAAGCTAAGCCGTTACATTACGACTAGTTTGATCATTCATAGTGTCATTAACTCATTTATCTAACATTGTTGATTATTTGTGTTAAATTAATCCACATATCTTTAAAACTGCGTATATATTTAATTTTTATCCATTTTAAGGGTAAACAATATTTATATATAATTTTTAAATAAGTTATACTCATTGAGATAGAATGCACGCGTATCGCGCGTACCTTGAGACTAGTATTTAAAAGAAATAATTTAATTATGGTTTGAACCTCTAACCTCTCAGAAAATAATCAAGAACTTAACCTACATGCCAAATAAATAATATATGTCAAGTTATGTCCTTTTGTTTTTTCTTATTACCGTACAATATTACTATATATATTTTGTAAAATTTTTCAAGAAGTGGTGTCACATAACACCGCTTAATTCCATATGCATCTGCTCCTGACAACAAGTTATCATACGGTAATAGTTTGGGCAAATTTTCACATTGTCAAGTGTGTATAAATACATTCATTTGTTTAAACTTATAATCGAGACAGAGACCGGTTACGTTATAACTGATTCGCGACTTTTATGTTGCTCACCCTAGCGAGTAGAAACCATCTTTTATCTGCGGAAGCATTTCCTATGCTCCTTATTGTTCCAAAATTTTGTTGTTTTCTGTTTTCGAATTCCAACTAGTAAGTTAAGTGATTTAGCAAGTATTTTAGAATGCATTTTGTTCATCATTGTGATATGAGGAAAATTAACTCATACTCTAGTATTTTGGTGCACTTTTGATTTGAATGACTAAATTTTTTATTTAATAAAATGAACTAAATAAGTCCGATTTAATTCCAAAAATTAATAAAATTAACTTTTGATAAGTAAAAAAGTACTATCAAACAAGGGGTAATTGGCGAGGTGACCTCTTAACAAACTTGAATTGGCCAAGTGACCTTTAGGTTTTAATTATTGTAGGATTGACCTTCATGCTTAATTAATGATTAAGTGAGATTATAAAGTGAAAGGG
>MCJB01043410.1:18990-55221 GCA_002018475.1 Nicotiana obtusifolia
GGGAGTTGAGTATTTATCACTAAAGTTTCAGTTATTATACTTTGACCCTAACCTATTAAATGTAATATTACCAGGTTTTTAAAAAAAAGTTCCATCCGTTCCCGCCTCATCTACCGTCCGAATCCCCATTTTTCACGGTTGATTCCTCCATTGCAGCTTGTTTTTCTTACATTCACACACAGAGGTCATCTCCCTTCTTCCCCATTCCTCTCAAAGCTTCATTTTTTTTATTTATCATTTACTTTAAAGAAATCGACAAATTGGGGGATTTTTCGGATCTGTCGAATTTGGGGAAGAAATTGGTGATACATTGGATTGATAATTCATTCCAGGTGGTATATTGTGTATCTCTTTCATCTGGTAAGTGTTTTCATCTCATCTTCTTCGACATTGTTAATTGGGTTTCTGCAAAAAATTTCTGCACAGTGCTCGACCACTAGTGTATAATAGACCATTGGTTCACAATAGACTGATGGGAGATTATATATTAGTATGCGGTCTATATTCTAGTGAATGGGTTTAGGAGCTAACTGTTGGAATTGGAATTCCTATACAAAGGTTACAGTACCTATCCGTACACATAGCGATTTTACATTTGACGAATTTGTTGATGTCATCATTAAACGTGGAAAACTAACATGTTCCCCGAAAAATTTAAATATTACATATATGCTTAGCTCGGCATCGAAGAGGGACAAGATTCCTCCTTCCTTCGTTAAGAATGACAATGATTTGCAATCGTACCTCCTTGATGTTACAATTGATGGTATGAGGCCTTGTTTGAAGATTTTTGTGGCTGAAAATGAGTTTGAAGAAGGGGTTGAAATTCCTATTGAAAGGTCTCGTCAAGGTTCAAATGCTGCAGCTACACCACCACCACCAATACAGCCACCAATTTTAGAAGTAGAGGAGGAAAGAATGGTGAAAGATGGGTTCAATGGATTTAGTGATAACTTGCATTATTTTGGTGACAATGAAATGAACTCGTATGGTCCAGAAGATGCAGATGGAGCGGATGAGCTCCTAGATATTGTTAGTCAGACAGTTGGAGATGAAGGTTTGGTGGAACCACCCTGATGGTAACACCCCACACTTAGACTATTGCTCGTCCTCGAGCAATCAAACTGCACTTCACATAGAGACAACCTTCTAATTAGACAACTTCCCTAACACATCATGCCAAGAATATTTAAAGCAGGCTAAGCACCCTATCATAGCATCCTAGCCTCAATACTTGACTCATGAGCACCACGCATTTTTCACAACCTGCTCACTTACTCTAACACAGAGGTCAAAGATTTCACCTTACCTTCGCAAATCATATGCCTTCACACACACAATAGATAGTATTTCCACACATGATAAATTTCAAGAACAATTAGGAACTCAAGATAGAAAGAAGAATTAAATCACTCTCAGAATTAACATTTATGCGCCACAGAAAACGTACCATAGGCTTGCCCGTACTGTAGTACTCTACTAATTTGAGCTCATTTAGTCATGGATTAAGTAGGACTTTAATTTGGTTGTAATGTAGGCTGCAGGACGGGTAGGATAGATTTCGATATAGTGATTAAACCTCCCTAAGCACTTCAATACATACAATTTCACAACTTAAACCCCACACTTATTTTGAACCAAACCCCAACCTTCATACATAGTAGCATCAAGCTCCCAATATCTTTAAGCACAAACAAGATAAGAACTACCACTAGCATGGAATTCATTTTTTTCTTTTCTAAGTTCTGATTTTTTCTCTTTTCAAGCACGAGCACTCTTTTTTTCAATTCTCCACAAGTGGCTCTCATAATTTTTCAAACAGTGTACCTTTCTCCTTTTTCTATAGTTCCACTCAGAACCCCATCATACCTCACTTAGCTTTTACAAGCTTACAATAAAATCAAGTGCTCATGAGAGGCAAAAGGTTCAAGCAAATGGCCAATTCAAATAAAAAAGAGGTCAGATTTGTAGTGTGGTTGCCAAAGAAAATAGGATTACAGGCTCAACGGGGCTAACTAAGATACACATTCATTAGGTGGGTAAAAAGCATATATGTGGCTCAAAAAATAAATGGCTATATCACTTTCTAGACAGAACAAGACTATTATTTCTCTTTTCAAACACACGGGGCAAGTTCTAGACATCAACTGACATGCACAGAATGTCACAAAACCTCACACACATATTGGCACATAATTCACTTAGGAGCGGATCTATCCTGACTCTCTATTCAAAGCAGTAAAGCGAAGTCAAAATCAAACAATTTAAGGCACTTATACATGAGTCAAGAATTGAGCCTAGGCGTCACCACTAAGGCACTCACCACTCTCAAGGCACAACAATGTCAAGAAAAGTCATCTCCATTTAATATCATAGTACAAGACTTCACTATTCCTAATGAAAGAAAACTAACTGCACCCAGTTCAAACAAAACCCTTGAAAAAGAACCGCGGCACAAAAAAAACCAAGGGGGAATTATTACACTACCTAAAAAAATAAAATATCTTTTTCGTCTACTTTAATCCCTCAAGAACACAGCAGAGGAAATCTATCATCGGGAAAAGTTAATTTTTTTTTTCAATCTCAAAAGAAACAATTACCAACACACATATACATGTTTACATTCCCCACCCCATACTTTAAATTGTGGCGTATTCCCATGATTCATCTAGTCGGGATCTGAATCAAAGTCGGGATCTCCTTTGCATGCCCGACCCAGTGCATACATCCACGCTGAGAGCTTCTTTTCCACCTTTTTTGGGTACACCCCACACTTATCAAATTTAATCTATTCAAGTTTCTCCTTCAGGGCCCCTTTTTCTCCTTCCATCTTGAAGATCAACCTTTCTTCCTCCACTCTGAGCATGAGCTACCTTTCCTGAATATCTAGAATTTCTCTGCTCGTAGCCAAGAAGGGTCTTCCTAAAATCAGCGGGACCTCCCTATTCTCCTCCATGTTGGCCACAATGAAGTCCATAGGGAACACAAATTTGTCCACCCGAACCTGAACATCTCCAATTATTCCTTCAGGTATGATGGTGGTTTGTTCCGCCAGCTGCAAGGACACAAGTATCGGCCTGATTTCCCCAATATCTCCCTCTAATTTCCTAAAAATAGACAAAGGCATAAGATTAATAGAAGAACCTGAATCACACAAAGGTTTTTGAAATTTAGTACTTCCTAAAGAGCAAGGTATAGTAAAACTCCCTGGATCTCCACATTTTTAGGGAGCTTATTTTGCAAGACGGCACTACAATGCTCTATCAGCTTGACAACCGATGTCTCATCCACTTCCCGCTTCTTGACAATATATCCTTCATGAATTTAACATAACCTGGCATCTGAGAGAGCACGTCTATGAAAGGTATATTCACATGCACCCGCTTGAACACTTCTAGAAAGCACTCGAATTATTTGTCCAACTTCTCTCTTTTTTGCTTCTAGGGGAAAGGTAGAGATGGCATGTATTTGCTCTCTTCAGTATCATTATTTGTTGAATTATAATTTTTCTTCTTTTCTGAGCTCTAATATTCCCCTTCTTCTTGAGATCATCCTCTACCATCCCTGTACCTTTTTGAATGTCATCAATTTTCTGCTCTTCCACAATCTCCGCCTGTATTTCAATCGGCTCATCCTTTTGCTTTGCTATGGGATCCTCCAAATCGTGCCCACTCCTCAAAGACACTGCAGTTATTTTCTCTTTTGGATTTCTTTCAGTGTCAACATGGAGCATTCCTGGGACCCAGTTCTTTGATAACTGCACCATGTTCTCATATTAGCTGAGCTATGGGTTTCAAGCCTCTTATCTGTCTTAATAATAAAGTCCTTTATTAGGTCTTCCATGCTAGACTGATTAGACTGTGGAGGCTGATATGACTACCTCTGCTAATTTTGAAAGCCTGGAGCTCCTTGTCCCTGGGGTCTAGAATTATATTGCTGCCATGAGTTCAGGCTACCACTTGGTGAGTTCCATGAAAAGCATGGGTGCCTTTGTCCCATAGGACTGAATTTGTAACCACTCTGGTAGTTGGCTCTGTTGAAGCTTCCTACAGTATTTACTACTTCATCTGCAGCTAAGGCATGACACTCATACGTTGGATGACCTATTTCACAGAAATCACAAACTAGTGATGGCTGGCTCTGGACCTTGGCTAAGGTCAACTTCTTATCTCTCTGTCCATGGCCTCCAGTTGGGCTTGCACTGCTGTGTTAGCATCTACTTGATGAACCCCAACTGATCTTCTTTTATCATTACTCTCAGCAGGCCACTGGCTAGCATCTTCAGATAGCTCATCAAGAATCGCCACAATCTCCTCAGGAGTCTTCTTCATTAAAGGACCTCCGGTTCGTCGTGAGGGAGGTGTCAGTCCATCCCAAAAGTCTTGGAGTTGCATCCAGAATTCAATCCCATTATGCTGACACTTTCTCACTATCTCCTTGAATCTTTCCCAAGCCTCGAAAACCATTTCAGTGTACGTCTGGTAGAAGTTGTGAATTTTCCTTCTGAATTTCACTTTTTTTGCAGCTGAGAAGTATTTGTCAAGAAATTTTTTAGTACATCTTACCATGTACTGACCGATCCCGTTGGTAAGCTACGAAGCCAGTGCTTCACATTATCTTTCAGTGAAAAGGGGAATGTCCTTAGGTAGACTGCATCTTTCGACACTCCGTTGTACTGCAATGTGTTCATTATTTCCTCAAAATCCATCAAGTGAGTGTTAGGATATTCATTCACCTTCCCTCTAAAGACACATTTGTTCTGGATAGTTTGAAGCAAGCCTTGCTTCAACTCAAAATTATTCGTTGCTACTAGTGGAGGTCTGACACTAGACAGTCCCTAATTGTAGACTGGTCTGGCACAATCACTCAATGTTCTACCAGGCCTGGCTACCAACATTCTCAAATTGGTCTTCAATCAAGAGTCGATTTAGATTGAATCTTCGATCTTCATCATCGTTGACGATCTCATTAGCAGCTCTATGGGCTGTCTCAGCTGCTATCCGTGCAGCTTCTTGTCTCTACTGTGCTGCCTCTCTTGCAGCTAAATCTACTTCTTCCTCACCATTTTTAGTCATGTGTTCTGGGGTTGAAGGTTGCCCCAAAAATTTTCCTGTGAGTTCTTTCTCTTTCCTCAAATGTCGCAGACTCTTTTCCACCTCTGGATTTGTATGGAATCAATTCTTTTGAAGACGATCGAGTCCTACACCAGAGAAGTCAATATGTTGCCTGCACTTGGAAGAAGAAACCCGTTCCTGAAATGGCACTTAAAACTAATTTGAACACTACTGATCGCCAATCCCCGGCAATGGTGCCAAAATTTGACGAGCGAAAACACTACACAAAACTAATTCTCGCTAGCCAAAGATAGTATAATTAAATTATCGTCTCCATAGGGATTGGATTTAAATAATATTCGAGTAACTTCTGGTTTAAATTCTATTCAGGATGATTAACACTTTTATTGGAATGATTATGAACTACGATTAATTACTAAAGTAAAGCAATTGACTATTGACTGCAAACAACCTAGAGATTAGCAAAGTCGGGTTCTTATCAATGTGAGAAATAAGGGTTTTGTCAGGATAGGTGCAAGATAGCTATTTGGGATCTAACTCTAGTTCAATTCACTCAAATGTTCTAATGATTTTCACGAATTCACTCGATGATTAGCTCAAACGTGTATTCAAGGCTCCTCTCTTGATTAAATCTTAACTCTACGAGGTGAACTAATATAAGCATTGTGAAAGTATGCAAGCATGCGTTAATGGATTAGTCATCAAGAAAATGTCTCTCGAATATTTTCCTAACTTGATTTAATCAACAATTCAACAAGCTCTTTCGATTGCTTAAGAGAATCACTGAATTAAACCAAACAAAATAATGCAAAGATAATCACCAATATATTCCTCTTTCGATTAAATAAACTGGTGAATAAAGTTGTAACATTTCAGAGCTCCATAAACAAATTGAAGCAAAGAACTAGAGTTAGAATTCACAAATATTTATCAAAATACCATATCCGTCAAACCCTAAGAGAAACTACTCCATAATCAATGAGGAAGTCATGAAAACTATAATTGAAGAATAAGAAAGCATCAATCTAACTTTACAGTCCAAAATTCTCGTATTGAATTGATGCAAAGATGATGAAATTCCGTGTCTTGTTGCCTCCAATGCGCTCCCAAAGCTTCCAAGGTCAAAAGTCCCTTCAAAAACGTTATTTTGGTGAATTTATACCTTGTAGGAGTGGGCCCAGCCGAAATAACATTTTCCAAGCCGAAACAGGACAAACACTCTGAGAAAATAACACATGCACGTGGCCCCATGCGCTGCCCCATGGGGGGCGCTAGTGGGAAAGTTCAGAGACCTGAAATCGGTCAGAGTTGGCCCAGTTGTACTGCCGTGCCGCACCCAGCGGTGCCCCATGTTGCACGGCTATGGTGTTTTTACAGAGTAACTTTGTTTCATCGTGTTTTGATATCCAGACTTAGTCCTCGACCCCCGAACGTGACCCCGACTTAATTTCTTTGGCTTTTACTCAAATTTCAAAGCTCCAACTTGTTCAATTTTAGCTCCCTAATATGTTTTTAACTCAAAATCACTTCTTGCACATCATAAAACACATAATAAGTGCAATACACTAATATTTAAGTTCAAACACAAGTAAAATGCAGTAATTGGAGTACAAACTACGACTAAAACATGTGATTCTAGTCTACCATCAACTGTACAAGTTTTTTTGGGAATTGTTTTGACAACAAATTGGATCTAATGAAACAGTTGGACATTGCTTATGTGAAAATGCATTTTACTTTTTGTATGAGAAAGAGTAATAGTAAATTAACTTCACTGGCATGCCGAGATGTGAGTTGCCCGTGGAAGTTACACGCTTTAAAGTATGAGAGTTCTGATAGGTTTTGTATTACCAAGTACCATGGCGATCACACATGCGAGGTGCAACATATATCAATCTGTCATCCTAACGCATCGTCGAAGACTTTGGGTGCATATTACCAGGAATGATATGTTAATGGCAAAGGCACATCCCCGTCAGATCTGAAAGATGCTATATTTGCAGATTTTAATCAAAATCTTACTTATTGGAGGAGCTGGAAGGTAGGTGAAATAGCTAAGGCTATGATCAGGGGTACTCAAGAAGAGGTGTATGCTTTGTTGGAAGCTTATCACCATGTTATGTTGTCTTATAATGAAGGAAGTATTGTTGATTTAAAGGTTGATGATAAAATGCATTTTAGATATTTTTTCTTATCTGTTGGAGCTTTCATTAAGGGATTCACGCATATGAGAAAGGTTATTGCTGTTGATGGGACATTTCTGAGTGGCAGGTATGGAGGCTGCATGTTGTCTGCTGCGGCACAAGATACAAAGAATCACATTTTTTCAATTGTGTTCTGTGTAGTCGATAAATAGTGCGATGATTTTTAGACCTATTTTTTTTTTAGCAGTTGCGGCGTATTGTTGACAGTAGTGATGAATTGTCATTATCTCTGATCGGCATCTGTCTATTGGGAATGACTTCAAAAAAGTTTTTACTACCGGTCATCATGGTTTTTTCACGTGTCACATTGATGAAAATATGCGCAGCAGGTTTCATTGTGGAATTTTTATTAAGCATTTCTTTTCTACCGCACAGTCGTACAGTACTGAAGAATTCTTTGACCATTTTCAGCAATTGCGTGATAAAAGTATAGAAGTAGTTATCTGCCTCGCGTATGAAATTGGGTTCCAAAAATGGAGCAGGGCCTTCTTTCAAGGAAATCGATACAACGTGTTGACAACAAACATTGTAGTATCGCTAAACGCAATGCTTAAGGATCAAAGAGACTTCTCGATCATTGGCCTATTCAATCATATAATTCAAAATTTTGTAGAAAAATTCGAGGAGCAGCGTAATGAAATGAAAAATATTTTGACCCTCTTTGTTCCTTCTGCTGAAAAGAAGATTAGGAATAATATAGTTGTCGGCGACGCACTCCGGGTGCATCAATTAGTGAATAACCAGTTTAGAATCATCAGGCATGTCAGGGATGCAGTAGTTGATCTGGATTTGAACACATATTCTTGTTGTTAGTTTGATTTGGAAAAATACCCCGCACACATGCAATGGCAACTCTGAGATTGAGCTCTGGAGATGGATATGGTTCCTCCATTTACGATCACTCCTCTCCTTTGTATAAGGTTTGAACATATTTGGTTGCATATGAAGGAACCATTCACACAATCCCTACAGAAGAGAAATGGGTGGTGCCTGACGAGATTCAATTCACAATAATACTTCCACCTGCTGTTGAGCCTACAAAGGGTAGAAGGAAGTTTAAGAGATGGCCAAGTATTTTAGAACCTAGTTCTTCTGGAAGTAGGAAAAAAGGCAAAAATAAATGTTCCATTTGCAAAGAACCTGGCCACAAGAAAAGGACTTGTAAAGTATTGTTGTAGCATTCTTGATCTTTTAGTTACTGATGTTGTACTAAAGATAATTAACTCTTTTAATATTCTTGACTTGTTGTTTGTAATCACTTGTTGTTTCTACTAGACTTGTTGTTTTTATTATCAATTGCTGCATTGTACATCATAGACTATTATTTTATGATCAACCACAAGCATTGTCTATTGCAGACCTATGATCTAGAGTCGACCATCCCTTATTTTAAGAAGGAGTCATGTGACCAGCTTGTCTCATAGACTACTATTTTATGGTCAACCACCCACATTGTCTATTGTAGACCTATGATCTATAATCAACCCCCTTATTTTACAAAGGAGTCATGTGACCTTCTGTCGTAAACTACTGTTTTCGAATCAACCACCTGTAATCAACCAATGTTCTATTGTCAACCCCGATCGATATTTTTAATTTAACCAAGACTTGTTATGCTGGTTAGATAGTCTATTGACAACCACTAGTTTAGGTAGTTAATTTAATGTCTAATATTAATAAGCACTGGCAGCCAATATGAAAAGGACTTGTCTAGTTAATTGAAATACATCGAATATGCCAATTTAAAGAATCAATTCATTTCTCAAAACTCTCAACAGTCACGTCATTTACGAGAAGTCATATGGAAAGGCACCATTTAGTGTCAAATTCTACCTATAAATACACTAGATCTGATGGAAATATTTATTCATCATCCTTCCAAATAGCCCATTCACTTAACAGAGAAATGCCTCCGAGGTCAAGGCCAAGCATGTACGCCATTTTCATCTGGGAATTACTGGATACGCTCATCCGAGAGATCCAAGAAGACAGGGTGAGGTAAGAGAGGAACATTCTCCGTATCGCACGCATGTTGCAGATTCTCCTTCGTAGGGCTGGTGCAAATATTCACCACAATGTTAGCCCAGGAAATTACCCTCCCCGTGATCCTTCTCTCCTTGCAGTTTATTTTTTTTTTAGTTAATGGGACAAAATTGTATGCTGCTGTGAGGGGAGTTATTAATAAAAATATTTAACTTAATTTTTTGTCTATTTTAATTTTATGCCTTTTTTTTAAATTTTGTTGCCATGTTTTGAATTTTATGGTTTGGTTTTTTTTTTTTTTTTTTCATTTGACAACAATTAAGTGCAAAAACGCCCCAAAACGAAATAAAGAGGTTCTAATTGAAACATACAACATAGGGAATATAAATTTCAGTCTTTCAATTATTTGAATTTCCCGCCAATGAATTGAAAGAGTTGTTGAATAAACCTAGTAATACTCTACCCCATTGGTGGTCTATAGATCCATTGTAAATGTAAACCAATAGAATTTCGTATTAAAGAATTAAGAATGGTATATCATTCATAAATTGGACAGGCATAGGAGTAGTTTCTCGATCATTAGTTGTTCGTTAGTGTAAAGTATTAATTTAGTTATCTTATATATAAAAAATGACAATTAATTGTGAATAACTTAAAGTTGTAAATTCGACAAATTGCAAAATTTGAATTGGATAAAATGTGTCAAGACCCCAATTTTTCTCCGTAAAATGTCATGATGGCACCTAGTCTTAGGGACTAGGTAAGCATGATACTTACTGAATTAAAGGCAAACTCAACCAACAACTACTAAATATGAAACAGAAACTTATCAACAAGCCAAAAATCCCAAAATCGGTAGTACAAGTCATAAGCTCTAATGGATTTACTAGAAAATCTCTAATACAACTGTTCCGAAATAGGAATAAATAGTACAAAGTAAAATTTTAATGGTGAGAAGGAGGCCTGCGAACACGACAACAGGTATACCTTGAGTCTCCACAGCAACGCCCGACCAACTAGCTAATGATCAACAAACTCCGAGGTATCTGGATCTGCACAAAAATGTGCAGAAACCATAGCATGAGTACACCAAGGCGGTACCCAATAAGTATCAAGACTAACATCGGTGGAGTAGTGACAAGGGACAGTGAAGATACATACCGGACTTAAAAACCTGTACAAGTATGAATGTGAAACTAATAGGGAGCAATGTCATTATAAAACAAAACATGGTAGAAGTAACAAATCAATACTCACAATAGGAAACTAAAGACAAAAATTAGCAACAGGGAATGAACAGGTAACATGTCGTAGAGTAAGCTGAACACAGTTTAAGTTCGGTGAAACCAAATAACGGAAAATAAGTAACAACTCAGTAAGAACAACCGCTTTCACACCAGATTTATTCAAGAATTTTTCCAAGGTACCAAAGCTCAAAATTACAAATCATAGGTCCCAAATCACTTGGCATCTTGTGCCCACATTACGAATTTCAATCGCACGGACAACTCACGTGCATATACCATTAATACCTCATATCCGCACGGACAACTCACGTGCTAAAGGAGTGATAATATCGCATATCCACACGGACAACTCACATGCCAGCAATAACAATAACTCATAACCGCACGGACAACTCACGTGCCAATAGTGCAACTCTCACATAGAAGGCAAATATACGAGAATATATGTAAGTGATCAATAGACATCAGTGTCATCTTCTCTAACTAATATGGGTGATTTACGTGTATGCTTGTGCAAGTGTTCTATCACAACTTGAGTCAATATGTAAGAGTAGAAACAGTGAATGGCACATAATGGACAATCACCACAAAATGTACAATGAATAACTCACACAAGGTAGGCACCCAATACACAAATATTATCAATAACAATGCCCCCAGGCCATCACAAGTCATCACAAGTCATCACAAATCATCTCCGACATAGCCCATCTTGTCTCGTCACGTGCGCAACAATAAAGTAAATGTTCGGCTTGTCTCCACGCACGCGAATAATAATATTCTCACCTTGTCTCATCACATGTGGAACCCCACATATATAGCCCACCTTGTCACGCCGCATGTGCAAATATCAATAATAACAATAGCACCGACAACTCACGTGCGAACACCCCAACAATCCTCTCAACAATACGACGTGTGCCAAAAGCATAACAACACAATATAATGACTTTCATCATATGTGCCCATATGCCATAACATTTCCTCAAAACAATTCCAATACCACACCACACATAGCCCTCGGCTCAACAACACTGAGTACAACAAAAATAACAACAATAAAACGAGAGTACGGCAAGTAAATCAGCACCAGAATTACATAACATAAATAAATGGAAGAACGATCTCACAATGAAAGGCACAACAAATAATAATGGTTTCAAACAATAATAACTCAACAAGGGAAGTGATAATGTGTAACGACGATATCCAATAAAGGTAACTCAATAATTGAAGAGATAACAAGTAACAAATGTTTCCAAATAAGTATAAGTCAACAATGGAAGCAATGACAAAACTTCAACTAAGGTTAAGCAATTACGGAAAGAGGCATCATGGCAATAAAAGAGGCAACAACTTCAATTAAGGCATACAAGAGTTAATTTGGCAAGAAGAGTAGAACGTAAATTAATCAACTCCAAATAAGGTACGTAAGGGTGAATTTAGCAAATGGAGGATTTAACATGATAAGACAACTTCAATTTTAATGAACATAAGAACCTAAGGGTCTGACATAGTCAAACTTCCACAAATAAGCTCGAGTACGTATTCGTCACCTCGCGTACACGACTTTCACATTACACAAATTGCACAAACGACTCAAAATCCTAAGGGGTAGTTCCCCTACACAAAGTTAGGCAAGATACTTACCTCGACGAAGCTAAACCGATACTCTAAAATGACCTTCTCATGTGAAACATCCTCCAGACGGCTCAAATCTAGCCAAAATCATTTCATAAGATCAATAAAACTCATTGGTAACAATTACGGATAATAAAACTTTGGTTTTTAATTAAAACAAAAAAGTCAACCCGAAAGTCAACCCTAGGCCCGCACCTCGGAACTCGACAAAAATTCTCTAAATCTGAACACCCATTCCAATAAAAGTGCAACCATACAAAAATTACTAAATTTCAATCACAACTCGGCTCTCAATTCCTCATAACCGCACAGACAACTCATGTGCCAATAGTACAGCTCTTACACAAAAGGTAAGTATACGAGAATATATGTAAATGATCAATAGACATCAAAGTTCATCTTCTCAAACTGTATGGGTAATTAATTACGTGTATGCTTGTGCAAGTATTCTATCACAACTCGAGTCAACAGATAATAGTAGAAACAATGAATGGCACATAATGGACAATCACCACAAAATGTACAATGAATAACTCACACTAGGAAGGCACCCACTACACAAATATTATAAATAACAATGTTCCCATGCCATCACAAGTCATCATAAATCATCCCCGACATAGCCCACATTGTCTCGCCACGTGCGCAACTATAAAGTAAATGTCCGCCTTGTCTCGCCGCACGCGCATAATAATACTCCCACCTTGTCTCGCCACATGCGCCAAGCCCACATATATAGCCAGCCTCGTCATGCCGCATGTGCAAATATCAATAATAACAATAGCATGGACAACTCACATGTGAACACCCCGACAATCCTCTCAAAAATACCACACGTGCCAAAAACATAACGACACAATATAATGACTTTCACCATATGTGCCCATAAGCCAAAACATTTACTCAAAACAATTCCAATACCACACCACGCATAGCCCTCAGCTCAACAACACTACGTGCAACAAGAACAACAACAATAACACGAGAGTACGGCAAGTAAATCAACACCAGAATTACAGAACACAAAGAAACGGAAGAACGATATCACAACGAAAGGCACAACAAATAATAATGGTTTCAAACAAGAATAACTCAATAGGGGAAGTGATAATGTGTAATGACGATATCCAATAAGAGTAATTCAACAATTGAAGAGATGACATATAACAAATGTTTCCAAATAAGCATAAGTCAACAATGGAAGGAATGACAAAAACTTCAACAAAGGTTAAGCAATTACGGAAAGAAACATCATGGTGATAAAACAGGCAACAACTTCAAGTAAAGCACACAAGAGTTTATTTGGCAACAAGGGTAGAACGTAAATCAATCAACACCAAATAAGGCACGTAAGGGTGAGTTTATCAAATGGAAGATTTAACATGATAAGACAACTTCACTTTTAATGAATATAAGAACCTAAGAGTCTAACACAGTCAAATTTCCATAAATAAGTCCGGGTACATACTCGTCACCTTGCGTACACGGCTTTCACGTTACACAAATTGCACAAATGACTCAACTCCTAAGGGGTAGTTTTCCTAGACAAAGTTAGGCAAGATACTTACCTTGACGAAGCTAAATCGATACTCTAAAACGGCCTTCTCGTGTGAAACAACTTCCGGATGGTGCAAATCTAGCCAAAATCATTTCATGACATCAAGAAAACACATAGATAACAATTCCGAATAATAAAACATCAGTTTTTAATTAAAACTAAAAACTCACCCAACAGTAAACCCTGGGTCAGCACCTCAGAACATAAGAAAAATTTACAAAATCCGAACACCCATTCCGATACGAGTCCAACCATACCAAAATTACTAAATTTCAATCACAACTCAGCCCTCAAATCCTCAATTTAAGGCCTAGGAAGTTTCTACTTTTTTTCTTTGATTTTTCAACCCAAATCACTAATTAAATGATGAAACCAATGATATATACCGAGTTATAATCACATATCCCAATTCATGTGGAGAAAATCGCCTCAATCCAAGCTCCATAACTCAAAATATGCTAAAATACCCGAAACCTTCGAAATAGAGTACTTAAAGGTCTGTTCAAGGGGTACTAATTGCGATCGCGGTCAAAACCTTGTGATTGCGATTACAAAAATTTTCCAGAACAGTTTTACTCTATCAAATCGCGGCCACTTCCCCGCGATCGCGGTGAACAAACTTCTATTAACTCTCCCCAAACTCTTCTAGACATCATGTAGTGTATCAACCATAACATTTTTTACAAAACTCCAAATAACAAACAGTTTAAATTTATGAAAACTAGACACAAAGGGCTATGACTTTCATTTTTGGATCAACTTCAAATTCCTTATAGATTGCATGATATAAGCTTCCAAAGTTGGGTTAGTGGAGCAGAATTTTCCTCTATGCGATCACAAAAAGACTTCCGCAAGCAGGCCCATTTTCCCCATTTTAATCTTCGCGATCGCGACCAATTCTACGCTATCGCAATGCACACTGCTGTAGCCAAAAACCAGCAACTAATAATAGCCTAGAAATGGTCTGAAACCACCCCGAAACTCACTTGAGCCCCACAGGACTCCGGCCTAACATACCAACAAGTCCCATAACATAGCGCGGACTTGCTCGAGGCGTCAAATCAAATCAAACAACATCAGAACTACAAATCGCACCTCAAATCAAACTTAATGAACTTATTAACTTTTAACTTCTACGACTCGCGCCGAATCATATCAAATCAACACAGAATGATGTCAAATTTTGCATGCAAGTCCCAAATGGTATAACGGAGCTATTTTAGCTCCCGAAATTGCAATCCGAATCCGATATCAACAAAGTCAACTCCCGGTCAAACCTCTCAACCTTCCAAACCTTCAACTTTTCAACCTACGAACCTCCAAATCCAAATTCGGACATACACCTAAGTCCAAAATTACCATACAAAGCTATTGCAATCATCAAAACACCATTCCGGAGTCGTCTACCCAAAAGTCAAACTCCGGTCGACTTTTTTCACTTAAGCTTCTAAAACAAGAATTATTCTTCCAAATCAATCCGGAATCATCCAAAAACCAAACTTGACCACACATGCAAGTCATAATACATGATACGAAGCTGCTCGAGACCTTAAACCACAGAACGGAATGCTAATTCTCAAAACGACCGGTCGGGTCGTGACATTCTCCCGCTCTTAAACAAACGTTCGTCCTCGAATGTGCGAAGAATCGTTCCGAAGCCACGAAATCACTGAATGAACTCACCATACATATAGCGGGTGATCCCACATCACCCCAATCCACATAAGCCCAATATCACCATCTCAACTAAAGATTATTACTTCCACCTACACCGATAAACCTTAGAACCAAATTTTTCACCATCTGATCCCTTGCCAAAGACCCGATCCCACGTAAACACACTGTATCAACCTCAACCAGCTGCAACGGCTCATGCATACACCCACAAGGTAATACCACACGACGTAGCACATCACACATATGCCCATAACAACAGGTCTGACCACGCTAGCAGCCAATAACCAAATCCTGCATCGGTAAATAATCTCATAACAGCTAGAACATGTTCCAAACATGAAGATCTCATAACCATTCACCCAAATCAACAGTTTACACCCAATGCCACCTTTCAAGCTAAAGCCCAATAAGCACAACGCGAATATGACTGACTATGCAAAGAGAAACACATGAGAGAATTATCAAACAAGCCCGACAAGCACAACTCATTATTAGTACCATACTCCGAATCAATTCTACAAGGGAGAATCAAAACATATGAACTAACCACAAGGGTCTCATTCTAATATAACCCCACCGCGGCATGTAGATCGGTTCAAACATATCAAACCGCATGAAAACTCGAGGATCCCGTCCACACCTCTGAATCACAAGTAGTATACAAATCATACCAACTGAAACCTTCTTTTTTTTTTAATTTCGCTAAAAAAAAATCGCAACACATAATGAACCTCCTCATTGGTAGAGCATATAAATCACAAATCGTAATCGACCATCCAGAAATCACAGCAAACCCTACCGTAATGGGTAACAAATGTCGTTTCAAGTCTCATAGCTCTCAATAATGAATGAAACAAAATTATTGACACGGGCTACCACTATAGGATCTTCCAATAGGGGTAAACACATAAGCAGAGTACAAAATCACGAAACTCACCCATATGTGAAGTATGATAGAAGGACTCGCCTCGATAAACATAACTGAATCAAAATATAAATAGTGCTTCTCTATAACAAATCAAAACCATACCTGTAAGGACACCATCTTGTGTAGAAGCCTCAGCCATACTGTAGAAAGCACATCAACAGACCGGGCCTCCCCTTCTTGGGTGCCCTCCACCCGCCTGACCTACACACCTAGCTGGCGGTGCAGGGATAGCAGCAACTAGAACATAACTCATAGCCTGAGTACCCCGATATGACATATCTTCCCGAAGTCTGGGATAATCCCTCACCATGTGGCTGCTATCTCTACACTCAAAGCAACCTCTCTGCTGACGTGGTTGTGGAAGCTGTCTGGTGTGGGTACTCTGAGACCCATATGTATCTGAAACACCGCGCGAAGCTTGAAGTGCAAACTGGACTGGCTGACCCATAAAACCTCTACCATGGCGTGCCTTTTTCCATAAAAGGGACCAGTAGATCCTCCCGGTCTACGAGACCTCTTAGCCTACTTGACCTCTCTCTTCTGACCCCACATGTCCTCTCTCTCCTAACCCCGCATGCCCTGTAATCAGCAAGCAATCTCTACCACTCGCTGAAATGGAACATCCGACTCCAACAGCCAAGCCATGCTGAACTGGATATCATGACTGAGCCCCTCAATGAATTTGCGGACTCGCTCTCTAACTGTAGAAACAAAATGGGTGCATGTTTGGATAGATCACTGAATCTAACGGCATACTCCGATACTAACATAGTGCCCTAGCGCAGCTGCTCAAATTCTGCGTGCCATGTATCTGAAGAGTCTAGGGAAAAAACTCTCTCAAGAACATCTCTGAAAACTGAGTCCATGAAAGTGAAGTCGCATCGGCCGGACTACCCAACTCATACTCTCGCTACCACTGATATGCTGCTTCCTTAAGTTGGAACGTAGTAAAAGCAACCCTACTCATCTCCACAATACCCATAGTGCAGAAAATATGGTGGCACTCCTCTAGAAAACCATGGGCATCCTCTGAAGCCAAACCACTGAAAGTAGGAGGGTGATACTTCTCAAACCTCATAAGTCTAAGCTGTTCCTCCTCCGTTGCCCCTGGCCTGACCTCAGGCTGAACAGGAATAACAGGTTGTAGCAGCACCTCACCCAGAACCTAACCAATGTGAGCCTGCTGCTCTGGAGCACAGACGGTGGGAGTCTAAGATCCTCCCCCAATCTGCGAAGTAGCTGGTGCAACGGAGATCAACCCCGCCTGAGTTAATGTTCCAAACATGCTCAGGAACTATGATAAAGTCTCCTGAAGTCCGGGGGTAACAACATGCACCTCCAGTGACTGTCCCCCAATCGGAGCTACTAGTGGCTCCTCAATTGCTGCTATGACAGGTGCTCTAGCTACAGCGCGTGCCCTTCCTCGGCCCCTAGCAACACCGGCTCTGGGACAGCGTCATCAATAACTGCAGGTCGTGTACTCACCATTTGTGAGAGAATAAAAAGACAAAGGCTCAAACTCCGAGATCAATAAACTCGCACGATACGAATGAAAGAAGTGGAGATTTTCTTAATAGTTTTGTAGCCTCTCGAAGATAAGTACACACGTCTCCGTACCGATCTGCAAGACTCTAGTAAACTCGCTTATGACTCGTAGCACCTATGAACCTAGAGCTCTGATACCAACTTGTCACGACTCCAATTTTCCTCCGTAAAATGTCGTGATGACACCTAGTCTTAGGGACTAGGTAATCCTAATACTTACTGAATTAAAGGCAAACTCAACCAACAACTATTAAATATGAAATAGAAACTTATCAATACAAGCCAACAATCCCAAAATCGGTAGTACAAGTCATAAGCTCTAATGGATTTACAATAAAATCTCTAAATACAACTGTTCCGGAATAGGAATAAATAGTACAAAGTAAAATTTCAAAAGGTGACTCCGCAGGCCTGCGAACGCGACAATAGGTATACCTTGAGTCTCCACAGCAACGCCCGATCTACTAGCTAATGACCAACAAACTCCGAGGTACCTGGATCTGCACAAAAATATGAGAAAGCATAGCATGAGTACACCACGGCGGTACCAAGAAAATATCAAGACTAACCTCGATAGAGTAGTGACGAGGGATAGTCAAGACACATACCAGACTTAATAATCTATACAAGTATGAATGTGAAACTAATAGGGAGCAATGTCATTATACGACTAAACATGGTAGAAGTAACAAATCAACACTCACAATAGGAAACTAAAGACAACAATTAGCAATAGGGAATGAACATGTAACGTGCCATTGAGTAAGCTGAACATAGTTTAAGTTCGGTAAAACCAAATAAAGGAAAACAAATAACAACTCAGTAAGAAAAACTGCTTTCACACATTATTTATTCAAGAATTTCCCCGAGGTACCAAACCTCAAAATCACAAATCACGAGTCCCAAATCACTTAGCATCTTGTGCCCATGTAACGAATTTCAACCGCACGGACAACTCACATGCCAATACCATTAATACCTAATATCTGCACGGACAACTCATGTGCTAAGAGAGTGACAATATCTCATATCCGCATGGATAACTCACGTGCCAGCAATAACAATAACTCATAACCGTACAGACAACTCACGTGCCAATAGTACAGCTCTCACACAGAAAAGTATACGAGAATATATGTAAATGATCAATAGACATCACGATTCATCTTCTCAAACCGTATGGGTGATTAATTGCGTGTATGCTTGTGCAAGTGTTCTATCACAACTCGAGTCAACAGGTAAGAGTAGAAACAATGAATGGCACATAATGGACAATCACTACAAAATGTACAATGAATAACTCACAGAAGGAAGGCACCCAATACATAAATATTATCAATAACAATGCCCCCAGGCCATCACAAAGCATCCCCGACATAGCCACCTTGTCTCGCCATGTGTGCAACAATAAAATAAATGTCCGCCTTGTATCGCCGCACGCGCATAATAATATTCCCACCTTGTCTCGCCACATGCGCAAGCCCACATATATAGCCAGCCTTGTAATGCCGCATGTGAAAATATCAATAATAACAATAGCACGAACAACTCACGTACAAACACCCCGACAATCCTCTCAACAATACAACATGTGCCAAAAACATAACGACACAATAGAATGACTTTCATCATATGTGCCCATATGCCACAATATTTTCTCAAAACAGTTCCAATACCACACCACGCATAGCCCAAAGCTCAACAACACTAAGTGCAACAAAAATAACTATAATAACATGAGAGTAAGGCAAGTAAATCAACACCAAAATTGTAGAATACAAAGAAACGAAAGAACGATCTCACAATGAAAGCTACAAAAAATAATAATGGTTTCAAACAAGAATAAATCGACAAGGGAAGTGATAATGTGTAACGACGATATCCAATAAGAGTAACTCAACAATTGAAGAGATGACATGTAACAAATTTTTCCAAATAAGCATAAGTCAACAATGGAAGGAATGACAAAAACTTCAACTAAGGTTAAGCAATTACAGAAAGAAACATCATGGCAGTAAAAGAGGCAACAACTTCAATTAAAACACACAAGAGTTTATTTGGCAACAAGGATAGAACGTAAATCAATCAACACCAAATAAGGCACGTAAGGGTGAGTTTATCAAATGGAAGATTTAACATGATAAGACAACTTCACTTTTAATGAATATAAGAACCTAAGAGTCTAACACAGTCAAATTTCCATAAATAAGTCCGGGTACATACTCGTCACCTTGCGTACACGGCTTTCACGTTACACAAATTGCACAAACGACTCAACTCCTAAGGGGTATTTTTCCTAGACAAAGTTAGGCAAGATACTTACCTCGACGAAGCTAAATCGATACTCTAAAATGGCCTTCTCGTGTGAAACAACTTCCGGACGGTGCAAATCTAGCCAAAATCATTTCATAACATCAAGAAAACTCATAGATAACAATTCCGGATAATAAAACATCAATTTTTAATTAAAACTAAAAACTCACCCAAAAGTAAACCCTGGGCCAGCACCTCAGAACCTAAGAAAAATTTAGGAAATCCGAACATCCATTCTGATACGAGTCCAACCATACCAAAATTACTAAATTTCAATCACAACTCAGCCCTCAAATCCTCAATTTAAGGCCTAGGAAGTTTCTAAAATATTTCTTTGATTTTCAAACCAAATCACTAATTAAATGATGAAACTCATGATGTATACCGAGTTATAATCACATATCCCAATTCATGTGGAGAAAATTGCCTCAATCCGAGCTCGATAGCTCAAAATATGCTAAAATACCCGAAACCTTTGAAATAGAGTACTTAAAGGTCTGTTCAAGGGGTACCAATCGCGATCGCGGTCAAAACCTTGAAATCGTGATTACAAAAATTTTCCAGGACAGTTTTACTCTATCAAATCGCGGCCACTTCCCCGCTATCGCGATGAACAAACTTCTATTAACTCTCCCCAAACTCTTCTAGACATCCTGTAGTGTATCAACCATAACATTTTGTACAAAACTCCAAATAACAAACAGTTTAAATTTATGAAAACTAGACACAAAGGGCTATGACTTTCATTTTTGGATCAACTTCAAATTCCTTATAGATTGCATGATATAAGCTTCCAAAGTTGGGTTAGTGGAGCAGAATTTTCCTCTATACGATCGCGAAAAGACTTCCGCAAGCAGGCCCATTTTCCCCATTTTACTCTTCGCGATCGCGACCAATGCTATGCTATCGCAATGCACACTGCTATAGCCAAAAATTAGCAACTAAAAATGGCCTAGAAATAGTCCGAAACCACCCCGAAACTCACCTGAGCCCCCACAGGACTCCGGCCTAACATACCAACAAGTCCCATAACATAACGCAGACCTGCTCGAGGCATCAAATCACGTCAAACAACATCAGAACTACAAATCGCACCTCAAATCAAACTTAATGAACTTATTAACTTTTAACTTCTATGACTTGCGCCGAATCATATCAAATCAACCCGGAATGATGTCAAATTTTGCATGCAAATCCCAAATGACATAACGGAGCTATTTCAACTCCCGAAATTGCAATCCGAACCCGATATCAACAAAGTCAACTCCTGGTCAAATCTTCAACTATTCAACTTTCGCCAAAATACATCAAATCAACCTACGAACCTCCAAACCCAAATCCGGACATACGCCTTAGTCCAAAATCACCATACGAACATATTAATCATCTAAATACCATTCTGGAGTTGTCTACACAAAAGTTAAACTTCGGTCGACTCTTTTCACTTAAGCTTCTAAAACAAGAATTGTTCTTCCAAATCAATCCCGAAGCATCCCAAAATCGAACTCGACCACACACGCAAGTCATAATACATGACAAAAAGCTTCTTGAGACCTTAAACCACCAAACGGAATGCTAATTCTCAAAACAACCGGTCGGATCTTTACAATATGGATTACTATAACGTAACAACTATATCTGTATCAACCTAAGCCTATAATTGGTGAAAATAATTTTCATTATATAGTCAACGAATATTATTACAACATAATGTTAAGGCAATGTATGCAATTTAAAGACTAATTATCTATTATAATCGATCATAGCATTACTTAATATCAACACATGTTGATGTTACAGCCCAATATTTAATATATAACATTCATACTTAGAGAAATTACTTGTTGATAACACTTCACTAGACAACACTCTTATACTAAGAGGTCTTGCTTCTTGAGTTGTTATATGTTCTAGAATGACCAACTCTTAATGGTAAGAAATACACCGCATGTATAATAACTTTAAATATTTCATGATGTTTAATAAGATGTTTAAACGTTATAAAATAAAAAAAAATAAAAAAAAAAAGCAAGGTCGAACGTGGTGTAATCCTTATTTTAGTGGATTCTTGACCATTAATTTACTTTCGACCGTAATAAGAGTTGAGGACGAAAATTTAAGTTGACACTCGCCCATTAAGGAAGTTTATTGATTCATGCTGAATGTCCAGGGTTGGGGTTAGGATTCAAGGTTTATCAACTATTAAAGAAGTTTATTGGCGACTAGTGATTGATGGAAGACAGCTCGTGCTATTCAGTAAATTAAAATATGTCCATGCGGCCTATCCCTAAGAATACATTTTTTTACCCGTTGAAATTACCTATTTGACCCATTTAAAATTACCCATTTGACCGGCCATGTGATCAAAATAAAATTGATTACATTTCAATTATATTTTTTTGACCCGCTCAAATTAACCCATTTGACTCATTTTGAATTACCCATTTCACCTGCCATCTCAAAAAAAATTGATCACATTTCAACCCCAATTTTTACTTCTGAAAAATATTACTCAAACAATTGAAGAAAAATGAGTCAAGGGTTGAGTGCATACTTTGGGTCGAGAAAGAATTATCACTGCGGCATCGCTGCCAGTTAATTTACAGCTACAACTCTGGTGAATGTTGGTCGACGTTTCTCAAAATGTTCCAAAACTAAGGTAAGATGAATTCCACAAATTCGCCTCTTTTTAATTTTATAGATTTAATTTTACTAATAAATTATTTTTTCTATTTGATTTGATAGGGTAAAAATGTCAATTTTGGGAATGGGATGATGATCTGCTAGATCCAAGAATTGCTGACTTTATCAGTAGTTTGAAGTATGAAAAGGACGCTCTTAACCATGAAAAGATCATTTTGCAGATAAAGGTGGCTTTAACCTGAAAATACAGTATCAATGGATGTTCATGAGGAAGATGATGATGATGGAGATATTGAACTGGAGGGAACGCATAGTCCTTTAAATTGTACAGTTGGAGGGATGGTTAAAATGAATGAAATGAGGCTCAATAAGTTGTTAACGCTCCTGTGCGTCATTGTCAGATTTGTGGCAGCTTAGATGATGAAGTGAGAAGGAGAACATTGGTTTGTTGTTGGTAGGAATAGTTAATTACTGTAAGTTTGTTTTGTTGGAAGTGTTTTGGATCATGTAATGTTGTACTGATGTAATGTTAAATTTGTTGAAGTTATTAAATGCGACCTTGAGTCTATTATGCAACTAAGTAGCTAGTTTATTGACGGACCTGGTGTCTATTACGCAACCTCTGAGTTATGCTGATGCAATGTTTTATTTGATCAAGTTATTAGTACTAGACACATTGTTTACTACGCAACCAAGTAGCTAGTTTATTACTAGACACATTGTCTATTACGCAACCAAGTAGCTGCCTGTTGCAATACATACCGAAGTGCTAAGAAAACAAAAATTACAGCATCAACAATTAATAAGCACTAAGGAAGTTTCATTACATAGAGGTAGATGCAAATATCATCAATTACTACAAGTTCTGTAACGACCTGACCGGTCGTTTTGAGCTCTAGCGCGTTGTTCGGCAGTTTAGGGCCATGAGTAGCTTCACTTTGTGTATTTGACTTGTACGTGTGGTCGGAATTGAATTTCGGAGTTGTTTTGGAAGGAAAATTCTCAATTCGGAAGCTTTAAGTTGGAAAAATTTATCAAGGTTTGACTTTTGAGTAAACGATCTCGAAATCGGGATTTGAAGGTTCCAATAGGTTCGTATAATGATTTCGTACTTGGGCGTGTGTTCGGATTAATTATCGGGTGGCTCAGGAGCGTTTTGGCGCTTATTGTGAAGAGTTAACATTTTGAAAGCTTTAGAAATTCCTAAGTTTGACTTGAAATGGATTTTGGTGTTATCGATATCCGTTTGGAATTTCGAGCCTTGGAATAGGTTTATATTGTGATTTATGACGTGCACGTAAAGTTTGGCGTCATTCTGGGATTTTTAAGTATAATTCAGACGCGTTCGGCGAAGTTTAAAAAATTTAAAACTTTAAAGAAAGGTTTTGATCATTGATTCATAATTTTGATGTTGTTTGATGTGATTCGAGGCTTTGACTAAGTCCATATCGTGTTTTAGGATTTGCGGGTATGGCTGGATTGGGTCTTGGGGGCCTCGAGTGCGCTCGAATTGGAATTGGATCGAGTTATAGACTTAAGGAGTTGCTGAAGCTTAAGCTTCTGGTGTGATCGCACCTGTAAGTTGGCTGTAGGTGCGAGACTGCAGAAGAGACCCAGGGGTCGCAAAAGCAGTTGAGTTCAAGGCTGGTTGGATTTGCAGGTGCGAGGAATTTACTGCACCTGCAGGCTCGCAGAAGCGAGCGAAGGATGCAAAAACGGAATTTGGACTGGGACTGGAAGATCGTAGGTGCGGTAGTTGAAACACACCTGTGGAGCCTCAGGTGTAGTCATGGGCGCACAGGTCCAGAGTGCTGCTCGAGCTAGGGAGTCCGCAGATGCGGGTGATTGTCGCAGAAGCGGATGTGCATCTGCGATTGAATGTCCGTAGAAGCGGAAAGCTGGCGCCTTGGGGAAAATTGCACCTGCGAGATAGCTTCCGAGAATTGGAGCCAAAGAAACGTAAGGATTTCCACAGGTGCGGTAAATCGCTGGGCAGAATGCTTTGTTAAGTATGGGGGTTTGGCTCATTTTCATTTTATTTCTTCCTTGGGAGCCGACCTTGGAATGATTTAGGAGTGCCATTTTTGTCGTCAATCTTAAGGTAAGTGATTTCTACAAGTTGTGAATTAAATATATGAATTTGGTATTGTAAATTCTTGAAATTTGGTAGAAATTGTGGAGCTTTTGAAGAAAACCTAGAATTTGGTATTCTTGGATTTTTACCACAAAATTGGACATGTTTATCTTCGAGAATTTTCGGAATCTGGGCTTGAGGGTTAACTTTGTTGACTTTTCTAGTGGAGTTGGGAATCATTATAAATTGTTAAATTGTTAGTATTGGAGTATATTTTGATTGATTTGTATGTTATTTGACTAGTTTTGGATCGTTTGGCTTTGAGTCGAGGTGTTAGAGAGACATTGGAGCCAGTTATAGAACTTCGGGGCGAGGTAAGCCTCCTGTCTAACCTTGCGAGGGGGGAATTACCTCGTAGGTGTTATATTCTTATGTAATACATGTTGTGGGAGCTACGCACGTATGAGATGATGAGTGTCCATACGTATGCTAGGATTTATGATTATGTCTGGGTAGACTTAGATTCACGTCATGCTTTAATTGTACTATTTGAGTTATCCTTGCCTGTTTAATTATGTTATTTTGCATTATGACTTGAGATAGACTTACATAGAGTATGGACTCACTATATTAGAGATTGAAGGAGCTACTTGATTAGCCGCGTAAAAATTATGCTTCCCTTACGAATTTATCCCGCATTGTGCGTATTCATCGAAAACCTTCCTTGAATTTCATAACTCACACGTATATCTGTGAGTGGGGTCAAGGACCCGTTAAAGCTTCTTATTCTTATGGGATCGGGTCGTTCGCCTCGGCACTATCATGAATCATACTCTTATGGGATCGAGCCATTCCCCTTGGAAGCTATCATGCATTATATTCTTATGGATCGGGCCGTTCGCCTTGGCATGATATCATTGTAACACTCTTATGGGATTGGGCCGTTCGCCATGGCAACTATCATGTATTATATTCTTATGGGATAGAGTCGTTCACCTGAGCAACTTCATGAAATACTCTTATGGAATCGGGTTGTTCTCCTCTACAACTTCATGAAATACTCTTATGGGATCGGGACATTTGCCTCGGCAGGATCGTGCGTAATATTAAGAAGCCATTGTATCCATGAGTTTCCTGTCTTGAGTTGTGATGACCTATCTGGTGGGGACCATACTACATATACTCCATTAAGGGAGGTAACCGATATTTGAGGACTTGTGTTTACTGTTCAGAGGAGGATCGTATCATTGTACTTATACTTGTTTTCACTGTTTAATTACCATCCTTTATACCTGTTTATTTTCTAGTGTACCTGATTTATTGGACTCCTCGTCACTACTTCTCCGGGGTTAGGCTAGATACTTACTGGGTACGCGTTGATTTATGTACTCATGCTACACTTTTGCACTTATCGTGCAGGTATATACATTTCTGGTGGTCTTTTGGGTGCAAAGGCACAGCTATTGCGGAGACTTTACTATGAACAACATCCCTTGTTACGAACCGCAGCGTACGGAGTCTCCATCATAATTATTTACATTATCCTGTCTATGTTGTATTCCAGACAGATGTTGTATTATTATTGCACCTTTTAGTAGATGCTCATGCACTTGTCATACCGGGTTTTGGGGCTTCCCAGTGGATGTTTACTATTGTAGTTCACGATTTTATGATTTATTTATATTTGAAAATTCGTAAAGAATAGCACAAGGTTCCATGAGTTCCAGATTTTACTCTATCAATTAATGGGATTCATGATTTCAAAAATAATAAAATAAATAATTAAGTTGGTAGTTCACCATTGGCTTGCCTAACAGTGACGTTGGGAGCCATCACAGCCTATAGTAGATTTTGGATCGTGATAGCTTGGTATCAGAGCGCTAGGTTCACTTAGGTCTCACGAGTCATGAGCAAGTCTAGTATAGTCTTGCGGATCGGCACGGAGACATCTGTACTTATCTTCGAGAGGCTACAGGGCTGTTAGGAGCACTTCCCTTCTTGATTCCTCGTCGTGCAATTTGATTCCATTGAAGCTTATACCTTCATTCCTTCCTACTTATTCTTATACGGTGTGGAGTGCTTGTTATCAATTAGGCACCGACGAGTTATGAAGATGCTATAGATGCGGTGCGGGATACTATTCCATATGAATGTCGAGGGGCCATTATCATCGCCTTGTGGAGGAGTATTCTGTCATTTCATCCCGGTGTCGGTGTTGCCTACGGTCGGGATTTGATATCCCCGAATTGGGTGGGATTCTTGTTAATATTGTGGTGTCGCCGTCCTTGATTGAATGCACTGAGGCTCATCGGCATGTTGGTCTTCATTTGGTTTTCTCTGGGCACTGTGTTGTGAGATGGAACCTAAGAGGAAGTTATCAGAGATGGTTGTGTGTTGCGACTTCAAGATCGAATCGGCATTTCCAGTGTTGATGGTTCAAGGGAGGTGATCTCTAAGGCGGTTTCTATGCTTAGGAATTTTGAATGTGACGAGAAGGGCTTGATTGGAATGTAAGAAAAAGTGAAGTATTCGATCATTATCTTGGGTGTAATACGGCTTCAAGTTTCAAACACGTTGTTGGACCTTCGGGTGGTGTTAGTGAATGAAGGGATTCTTACTGCTGGCGGATTAGTGTGGACCCAGGGAGTAGTTGATTTCATGATGGATGTAACTATGGCAATGATGTTGGAGGAGGTCGATATGAGGTTACACGGGTGGGCTATGTCCTATGAGTAGGCTAGTGGTTGTGTGGTTTGATGAGGTCCCCACAAAGAGAATCTACTTTCTGCCCAACATGGGATGCAGGTATAGTGATGTGAGCTTGGATCGCTGGAAGGAGATAGTACGACTGTTAAGAGGTCGAGTGTGCGATTGTGGCTAACAATTCGGGATATGTTATGATTAGTCCATCAAGAACTTATGAGAGTTTTGGCTGAACAACGGAGTAGGATCATGGTAACTGGACAGAAGAGGCCGTTCTGGATCTATGTGATTGTTGCGTAAAGCTAAATGGGGGAGCCCACCGTCTATGATTGAGTCACGTGATTGTGTGCCTGTGTAGTTTCTGGTTATTCGTGCATTGGTGGATTAGTTATGACCAAGGGGAGAAAAACATCAAGGGTATTTTGGACAAGGAATTTGACGTATATGTGTTACATTTCGCTTTATTGATTCGTGTGCAAGTGTTGGGAATGACTCAGAATTTATGCTTCCTGTGGATGTGATGGGCAAGGAAAAGAATTCATCCGGTTGCTTCTTTGGAAGTGTTCATGTGCTAACGGAGCACCAGTGTTTGGTTATGTACTCGGGATCGGGTCGGAGTGGGTGACTCTTAACAATGGTTCTAGTGGGTTCAAGAAGTAAAGTGCGGTGCCTAAGGATCTTCGAGTTCATTGTGTGGCTGAGGAACTTGTTTTGCAGCGAACTGTGAAAGAAACTTGGATTATTTCTATGAATGTCACCAGGTCTGCGGTGCGATGTTTGAGAGATGGGAGAAACAACTTCAAATTTGCAGGAGGTCTTTCAGAATAGGCGTATCAGTTGGAGATACTATGGTGTGCACGAGGAGGGTATGAAATGGCTTATGGGTATCGGGACGACATGGTCTTGTGATTTGGTTCACTCGAGATGAGTGATGTTTAAGGTCTGTTATGTGCTTGAATAGGACTATCATTCTAAGGGCAAGTCAAGAGTAAATTGGGAAAAGTTGAGTCAGTTAGTTATGGCTTGAATCAGCATGGTTCTACGGTTATGGGAATTCGGTTGTGTGCTGCAATTGTTCTTCTGAATGAATTGGGTGAAATGGGTTCTAGCCGATGGAGTGGTTATTCTACTGGTGATTCAGGGGTTATGATGAAATTATTGTAATCTCGCGTAGCGGCATGATAGGTGCAAAGAGTAGTATGGAAGTCGGAAGTTGAGGATCAAGGTTGCGGTTCGGTTTGATAAGAATGTCGCGAACTCGGAGGAGCGGGGGAGCATTTTACATGTTCAGAGTATTCTAGCAATATTTTTAGGCAGCCTGAGGATGGCCTGTTTTGGTGGAAGAAGTGTTGGGTATTGAAATGCGGATGCTTGGCTAGCACTACAGAAATAGCATGGTCAATAGCCATTAATGTTTGGATTTTACTACCTGGCGCGGAATGTTGAGGGTGAGGGGGGTATATCCCACGAGAAGATTGTATAAGTGTGACGTGTTAGTCATTCGATTGTTAGAGATTAAATCAAGTATGGATATTTTGATACTGTCGCCAATGGGAGAGATTATAACTAAGAGGTGCTCTATTCCTTTGGTTGCGAACTGTGGGAGTTTGTTCCAGATTTGACAGTTGCTCTTATGTGCCATGTATAGGGTCATTGTGGGTCCTTGAAAGGTTATTGGCCCAGTATGGGATGATCGGAATCGGCTTGAGGTCCGCTAGTAGATCTAATGTGAATGTATGCTCTACATCAGGTCGGATGTGTTCATTCAGCATAGCATTGCTTAACGGTTCTTGTTAAGTGGAGGACTCCATGAGTTATTGATTTGACGGGTGGTTATGAGTTCTTGCACATCTCTTCCATCATTGCAATATTGTGAGAGTTGAGACCGGGCTTATGTGTTATGAGGTATACTGCAAACATTGGGTTAGTGAAATTACAGCTATTCTGCTTGGAGGAGTTACCATGGGCGAATGAGCTATGCTGTGCGCTGTGTGATATCAACATGGGTGCATGATCATGTTTAGGTTCAGCTTGTGGAGATTGATACGGTGTTCGCATGTTAGAATCAGGTCTTGCAGAGCAGTTCAAATGTTGGAATTTGGTCCTAAGGCATATTGGTTAAAATAAAAGGGAGGATCTTCAGTATGGCTCGAGCTAATGTGCTCACGTGGGTTGTGGTGGCACGGGTAGGTGCACGAGGTGTTAACCTATGATTTAAGTCAACTCTGGAACAATTCTTGGCACGTTCGAGGACGAACGTATATTTAAGTTAATGTAATAACCCGACCAGTCATTTTGAGCTCTGCACGTTGTTCGGCAGTTTGGGGCTATGAGTAGCTTCACTTCATGTATTATGACTTGTACGTGTGGTTGGAATTGAATTTCGGGAAGTTTAGAGCTGTTTTGGAAGGAAAATTCTCAATTCGGAAGCTTTAAGTTGGAAGAGGTGATCAAGGTTTGACTTTTGAGTAAACGACCTCGGAATCAGGATTTGAAAGTTCCACTAGGTTCGTATAATAATTTTGGACTTGGGCGTATATTCAGGTTGAGCAACGGGTGGACCGGGAGCGTTTCGGCGCTTATTGTGGAGAGTTAACATTTTGAAAGTTTTAGAAATTCCTAAGTTTGACTTAAAGTGGACTTTGGTGTTATCGATGTTCGTTTGGGATTCCGAGCCTTGGAATAGGTTTATATTGTGATTTATTACGTACACGTAACGTTTAGCGTCATTCCAGGATGTTTAAGTATAATTCAGACGCGTTCATCGAAGTTTAAAATTTTGAAAATTTAAAGAAAGGTTTAGATCATTGATTCATAATTTTGATGTTGTTTGATGTGATTCGAGGCTTCGACTAAGTCCGTATCGTGTTTTAGAATTTGGGGGTATGGCTGGATGGGGTCCTCGGGGCCTCGAGTTCGAATCGGATTGGAATGTGATCGAGTTTTGGACTTAAGGATTTGCTGAAGCTTAAGGCTTTTGGTGTGATCGCACCTGCGAGACTGCAGAAGTGTCACAAAAGCGGTTGAGATCGAAGCTGGTTAAATTTGTAGGTGCGAGGAACTTACCGCACCTGCGAGCTCGCAGATGCGGGCGAAGGGGAGCAAAAGCAGAATTTGGACTGGGCTGGAAGATTGTAGGTGCGGTTGTTGAAGCGCACCTGCGGAGCCGCAGGTGCGGTCATGGGTGCGCAGGTGCGGAGTGCTGCTCGAGTTAGGGAGTCTGCAGATGCGGGTGGTTTCTGCAAAAGCGGATGTGCATTTGCGATTGAATGTCCGCAGAATCGAAAAGCTGGCACCTCGGGAAAAACCGCACCTGCAAGGTAGGTTCTGCAGAAGCAAAGCCGCTGAAGCGTAAGGATTTTTGCAGGTGCAGAAAATCGCTAGGCATAATGCTTTGTTAAGTACGGGGGTGTAGACATGTAATTTTTAACCCACGCATTAGAATTACCTTTGATAGTCATGGTATTTTTAGAATAATTACTTGAGCTTATTTCTGTATGATTTCACTTTATTATTAAATTTAATTCTATTTTAGGCACAAAAATTGAAAAGCACAAAGAAAAAAGAGAAGAAAAAAATGGTTTCATTTTTATTTTAAATTAGTATTAGGTATTTTTAGAAAGACGTACTACTTTCAACCTACTTTTTTATTCTAATATAATCTTTGAAAATACCAAAAATAGTTTCAACTTTCATTTTTAGCTTTTATTTTTAATATTAATTTCAATTAAGAGTTATTATATTTTTGTAGGTATTTAAATTGGATTTCAATTTGCTTTTGGCACAATTTCGTAAATTTCGGAGCCCAATTCAAATAGGAGCCCAAAATTCAACAACCCAACCCAATACCCCTGACCCGCCGACCCAGTCTGCCTGACCCGCCCCACTTAAATCCTGGCCATTGATTTAATTTCAACCAAAGGCCCATATTAATCTCCACCCACATATAAAATCCCCATTATAACCAAAACCTAACCCTAAAGTCTTTCCCTCTCACGGCGCCACCACCCCCAAACCCGCCGGAAATCACCCAAAATTCGGCAATCCACGTAAGCCATGGTCCCCCCCCCTCTCATATTCCTTCCACGTCACCCGAATCTACCACGACCTCTGGCAACGAGGACGTTCTCGTCCCATTTCACGCCGCTTTGAGAACGAAATTTTTGGATTAATGGGAGCCGTGGATTGATTATGAATCAATCTTGGTCTTCCATTTGTCCAAAAATCATTCACAAAAGAAAATCAGAGGGCTTTGGTTTTCTGGGGAATTTTTTCGGATTTTTTTTAGGTTTTTGGATTTTTCTTTAGGATGTTCGGATTTCTTGGGGAAGAAGAATGGAAGGTTCGAGGTACAAGTATTTAAGAGGTGGAATTTAAGTTTTACAGGGGGGTTTTTGGGGGGGGCGAACAGATTTTTCGAATAGAAAAGTTTCCAAAAAAAAAAGGCGAAAAAAAAAGGCTAGGGTTTTAGGTTCTCCTCCATTTTTCTTCTGATTGTCTGCTAGAGTTGATTCATATATATAAAATAAAAAAAATAAAAAAAACAATCAGTTCTGTTTTTATTTGATAATCGAAAATACAAAAAGATTTTGGGTTCTTCTTTTACATTTTTTTGTTCAAGAACACAATGGATGTTAGTTGATGTTTGAAGCCGAGTTGTCGTCCGTTGTTCGAACTCGAAGTTCTTGCCTCATCTTGCTGCTGTTGTTTGCAATTTCTGGTTCGAGTTGTCGTCACGCTGTAATCACTGGAAATCTGAATATATCGGAAGGCGATTTCAGTTGAGGTAGGTGTTCGATATTGTGGACTTGACGTTCGAGTTTTTCCAGCATGATTTGCTGCCATTGCTCATTTTAATCGCTGCAATTTGCTGAAGGATTAATCGAAAATCTTTGACAGGTTCTATCGTTATCCTTTCTTCTTATGTTCTAAGAGTATTAATCTAAATATTAATGATGGTTGGAGTTTGTTAGTTCATCTTAGTTTAATGCGTGTTATTCATACTGTTGGTTCTTCTTTAGTTTCTTTTGATGAGTTTTCTTTTGAAGTTTGAGTTGTGGCTAATTTTGTTGGTGTTACATATTGCTGCAATACCATCTTGTGAATTGGTATCGAATGTTTGGAATATTTGTTCCGATGAAATATTATTTCTGCTTATGTTTAGTATAACTTCTTGTAAGTACATACCAAAAGGGGTTTTCATTAGTCTCGTTAAAGTTACAAGCAAGTTGAATTCCTTAAAGTCGCTGAACGTTGCGGCATTTGTTCTCACCCAATAGATTTAAGTTCTAAAAAGAAGTTTTTGGTATATGATTTCTTTTCCGTAATTAGGTGTTCTTTAAAGTAGTGTAGTAACCATATTAGTAAGGTCTTGGTTTTTCTTTGAATAGTTTATTTCTCAATTCCAAATGATAGAATATTGTTTATGATAAATGGATTAGGTGCTTTAAAAAAGGTGAAGTTTTCTACTGTAAGTTTTGCTCATGTTTCTTTCGTAGTTTTAAAGGCTTATCCATATAGCATTTAGTTAAAAATTATCCTTAGTTCTTCCTAATTCCTTGTAGTCCCAGATTATACATGTTTTTAAAAGAATTCAAGTGACCCATTTGATTAGCGTCCAAAATCAAGTATAGTTATTAGCTTGCACCAATTAAGTTTGGGTTGTTTAGGGAGTGTCTCATGGATCTTATCATTTTTTAATCCGCCTGCTTTATCTTTTAATTCCTTGTGTTCTTTGTTTTATCGTTCATAGGCTACTAGTATTATGTGTCTTTTGGTTAGTCATTTTGTTTGATGTTTCCTTCTCTTTATTTGGTGTGGACCTTTTGACTAAATTCATGAATTGGGCAGTGGGAATGGGGAAAAGATCGAGCCCGCTAGTACTTAATTAAATTACATGTTTTAGGATTGGGTTCGGTCTAAATGCATGAAATTAAAAGAGAAGGAACATGAAAAGAATCTTGTTTACTTTAGATTATTTTTATATTTGTACTCCTCTTACTTAACCGCTAGGAGCATGCTAGGCCGTCATCACTCGGGTAGGCAAGCTTTAAGACCTTTTGTTAATTGTGAGGCGAGAGGTCGTTCCCTTAGTTAAATTTATCCGGGGAATGTCCCGAAGGACTTGTGTATATTACATTCCGGGGAATGCCCCGAAGTATTTGTATTTGGAGGCCAAAAGTGAAACTCGTAGTACTTTTAGTTTTAGTTTTCTTTTTCTTTTTATTAGCTGGGAACGACCTCGAACCTCCTGTGTATTTATTTTTCTTTTCGGTGTTTATTTTTTTTATCTCCATTCGAATGTTCTAAAATCCAACTAAATCAAGTACGCAACCATGACTTTCACAGGACTCGGGGAATGCCTAAAACCTTCTCCCCGAGTCAAATGAACCCCCTTTCACAAATCTCTGGTGCCAACTTAGCTTTGAGTCCAAGTTTTTTTTTAAAAAGAAAAATATTTTTTCTAAAAATGGTGGCCTGGCACACCGGAATCAATTGCCAAGTGGCGACTCTGAGTTTTCTTTTTGAATACAATCTTTGTCACTTTCAAAAATTGAAAACCCTTTTCGAGTTTTACTAAGCCTTTTTATCAATCAAAAAGGGTTTAGAGAAGTTTTGTTAAAAAAGAGGAGTGACATCTCTGGCGACTCTGCTGGGAAATACTTACGGGTTCGAGCTAGTACTTGATTTTGTTGGCTTTTAGAATATTTGGTTGAGTTTTTTATGCTTTTTCATCAGCTTTACTTAATTTTTATTATGTTTTTATATTTTTTGTTATTTGCTAGCTGTTTATGTGTTTGCAATTTTTGCTTTATGTGTTTACTGCTTTATAACTGTCATCATATGCATTACCTGGTCAATTCTTTCTGCAACAAGTCTTGGAGCACGCGTCGCGTGCACGAACTCTTTGTTGAGCCACCCTTAATTTAGGAGGGGGGGCCGTCGGACGCATGGAGTGGGTGGAAAGCTTGAGCAGCCACCATCGACCATATGCTTCCCCCGAATTACCTTGTTAGTGAACCCCAAACTTAAGTCGGCCTTTAGGTCATTTTTATTTGCATCATGTCATTTAGACCTAGTAGGGCTCGGTCCCAGGCACCTTATCCTTTTTGTAGGAAGCCTGTCCAAATTTTGTCAAAATGGACCCGTGGCCCAAAATGACATTTAATCATCTTTTGTTAATGTTGCGTCTGTGAGGGTAAAAAGGTCATTTGGCGGACCGATGTCTTGGAAAGAAGGGTGAAAATGAAGCAAGTGGGGCCCCACTCGCATTTTCTTTCATATTTTTCAAAAAAGTCAAAAAAAATAAAAATGGAAAATCCAAAAAAGATTTTACATTTTCCATCGTTTTCCAAGAAAAAAAAAGTCCAAAAGTTTTTACATTTTTCATCATTTTTCAAGAGACGAAAAATATAGTTTTTTCTTCAAATTAGTTGCATCTTCCCGAACTACGCGAACCTGATTCTCGTCTTCCGGTGCAGGATACGTAGGCAACCCACATAGGGTCCGGTCTTCCTAGTAAGTCCTAGGTTCTTGGCTTCCGGGGTCGTAGCCAAATCTTGCATTTATAACCATATTTGGCCACATCAGCCGTTTTTGCAAAAATAGGAGTATTTTCTCAAAGTAGTTTTATACCTCCTGTCTTAGAGCCCTGAGTCTACAATAAAGTGTCCTCTCAATTCTAAGGTCCATTCTTGTTAAATTTGCGTGTTTAGCAACTTTTGACCACATCGACCATTCTTGCAATATAGGATTATTTTTGCAAAAGTGGTTCAATTGCCCATGTCTTAGGATCTTGAGTCCATGAATCAGTTTCATATCACTATAAGGTCCATCCATATCGGTTTTGCGTCCCTAGCCACATTTGGCCATATCGGCCATTTTTGCAAAATGGTCCATTTCCGCAAAATAATTCTTTAAGACCATGATTGTCTAGATATTAGAGTCATGTAAGCTTTAAATGAAGTATTTCTCATGCTTAGGGGTCAACTTTGTCAAGTTTTCACTAATAGTCACTTTCAGCCATTTAGGCCAATCTACAAAATATAGCCAAATTGTGTCTTGCATTTGTCCACCAGAAAATGTTGTGGTGTCACGTAGTATCCCGAGTCGCTAACCATGTTCTCTTCATTCAGGTATGGACCCGCTGATTCGATCCAAAATGCTTATGGCAATAAAGATTTCTAAGAAATTGATCAAGTGGTGGAACATGTTTTCATCGTTAGAGCAGCATGAGTTAATGCAGAAATTGGGCACCCTAACTTCCCTTGTTGATATCACACCCCGCCCAGACTTAGTGGAGGCGATGCTGACTTATTGGGACCCGCAAAATTTGACTTTCAAATTTGGGGAGTGTGAGATGACTCCTACCTTGGCGGAAATGTTTGGTCTCACTCGTTTAAGTTATATAGACAAGAACATGATACTTCCCCGAGACCACTCTAGGACAAGATTCCTCAACGACCTAGGCCTAAAAAATAACAAGCATTTAAAATGCCTCGAGCAATCTTGGATATCCTTGGATTATTTGTTTGCTAGATTTTGACCACAGGATAGTTTGACGTCTTTTGGGATGAGTTCTGCACAACCAAAGCAAAGTGGCAAAGACGTCGCCTTGAAGCTTTCAGCCTTGCTTTGCTG